>CM019067.1:6977402-7225295 GCA_009667805.1 Leptobrachium leishanense | reverse complement strand
CGCCCACAATGGACCACAATGCACTTTTTCACTGGCCTGAAGCTTGTAATTGGCTACAGACTTGCACCTGACCACAGGTCAGGTGCAAGACAGGTTCAAGACTATGCCAATCACGGCTCTGAGTCCTAATTGGGCAAATTTTGCCCAATCATGGGCTCACAGAGCTAAGTCCCGCAGCACACTATATAAGGCTTCACACAGCGCTTCTGCACGCGTTTGAGAGGAGATTGTTGTTGTGTTAGTGTGTGTTCTCACTGCCAGTCTGCCACCAGCTACTGGGGGGGGGGTCTCATTTCTACCAAATATCTGGGAATTGTTGTAATCTTTGTGTTCTCACTGCCAGCAACTATTTTGGGGGTCAGGAATTTCTACAAAATATTTGTGAATTGAGGTAATCTGAGGTAATCTGTGTCTTGTCACTGCCAGCCAAAAGTTTGGGGGCTCAGTAATTTCTACAAAATATTTGGGAATTAAGGTAATCCGCCACGCAGAATTTTGGGCATCAGTAATTTCTACAAAATATTTGAGAATTGTTCTAATCTGTGTCTTGTCATTGCCACCCATCAGGGGGTCTCACTGATTTTTAGGAGGTTTCTGAGATTTGTAATCTGTGTCTTCTCACTGCCAGCTATCAAGGGGTCCCACATACCTCTAGCAGATTTCTGCGTATTGTAATCTGTGTCTTGTCACTGTTGCCAGCTATCAGGGGGTCCTATCAGGGGGTCTCACTGATTTGTAGCAGATTTGTGAATTATAATTTGTGTCTTGTCACTGCCACCCATCAGGGGGTCTCACTGATTTATAGGAGGTTTCTGGGAATTGTAATCTGTGTCTTCTCACTGCCAGCTATCAAGGGGTCCCACATACTCTAGCAGATTTCTGCGTATTGTAATCTGTGTCTCTGTCACTGTTGCCAGCTATCAGGGGGTCCTATCAGGGGGTCTCACTGATTTGTAGCAGATTTGTGAATTATAATTTGTGTCTTGTCACTGCCACCCATCAGGGGGTCTCACTGATTTATAGGAGGTTTCTGGGAATTGTAATCTGTGTCTTGTCACTGGCTGCCAGCTATCAGGGTGTCTCACTGAGTTATAAAGATTAAAGATTTCAAGAACTCTTGTATATCAGAGTTCTGTATATATTTAATCTATATATCACTCACTATGTCAGAAAGACCAAAAAGGACAGGCAGACGCTCCCAGACACAGATAAGAGGGCAAGCAGCCCCTGTGTCGGGAGGCTGTGCCTCTAGACGTGGTGCATCCTCTGTAGGTGCACGCTTGTCCTTTCTAACTGGTGCTGGCCGTCTTAAGGAGCAGCAACATACAGAGGATTTGGTGGATTGGCTAACCAGGCCATCCTCATCCTCCGAGTCCTCTGTCAGCCAGGCTTGTAGTGCTTTACAGTCCACCTCAGCTGCCAAAGCATCTAATGCAGCCTCCATGTCCACAGCTACTCCTGCCGTAGCCTCGCTATCACACACGGAGGAGTCAGCTGAATTGTTTGACTACAATGACAGTGACATGCTGCTTGAGGATGCGCAGCAAGTACAGTGCTCTGATTCAGGAAGCATTATTCTACTGAGAGGGTGGTGGATACATGGAACAGTCTTCCAGTAGAAGAAGTGGTAGAGGCCAAAACAGTAATTGAATTTAAGCAAGCATGGGATAGGCATAAGGCTATCCTAAACAAAAGATAAATCCAGGTAAAGTATCCATGTAATTGGGCAGACTAGATGGGCCGAAAGGTTCTTATCTGCCGACATTTTTCTATGTTTCTATGATTCAATCCCTGAGGTTGAGGAAGGGAGTATAATCAACCTAGAGGAAGGGGGTGCCAGTGATGACACACAAATTACTGGCACTCATGTTGCCCCAGCAGCTGCAGCATACTGCCAAGTTGGCTCCAGTGACGAGGAGATAGGGGGTGATGATAATGATGATAAGGTCACTGACTCCACCTGGGTGCCTGATCGAACAGAGGAGTCAAGTGAGGAGGAGGAGGAGGCACAAGAAACACGAGGCACCACATCCTCTATGACCAACCGTAGCACTAGCCAGTCCAAGGCATCAGATGTCAGAGCTGCTCAGGTGCAGAGCGCTGTTGTCTCACAGCACACATCCAGGAACTCTGCTGTCTGGGAGTTCTTTAAGAAATGTGCAGCAGACCCCACCGTTGCTATTTGTAATCTATGTCAGATGAGGCTCAAGCGTGGGAAAGACACCGGACACTTGGGTACCACGTGCTTGAGGCGACATATGACCACCTGCCACGCATCCCGTTAGCGCAAAACTTTGCGTAGGTCCTCATCTGTCTCTATCCCCACTGTATGTCCTGCCATGTCTTTACCTGCTACAACCTCCACTGACAGGGATGATGCAACAGCAATGGATGTACCAGGTCCTTCCTCACAATGTGACAACATCCCATCAGCTGAAGATTTACGCAGTCAGATTACGTTGCCCCAGCTGCTGCAGCGTAAGAAAAAATATAGTCCCAACCATCCCCAAGCACAGTGTCTAAATGCCAGCTTAGCAAAATTACTCGCATTGCAGCTGCTCCCTTCCATGAATTTGCTGAATGTGCTGTACCACAGTGGCATGTTCCAAAACGCCATTACTTTTCACGGAAGGCCATTCCAGCACGTGGAAGACAATGTTATCGAGTCATTGGGAAAGGCAGTCAGCAGCAAGGTGCATGTGACTTTAGACACGTGATCCAGCAAGCATGGACAGGGTCGTTACATTTTCTTCACGGCACACTGGGTAACTCTGATTGGAGCTGGGAGGGATCCAAGACGGGCTCTGTGCTGGATCTTGTTCATCCACCACGCCTCCAGAAAGCTGCTTGTATGAGGGCTGTCTGCTCCACCACCACCTCTCCCTCTTCCTCCTCCTCCTTCTCTGTCTCTGGCGAAGTGACAGCTAAACCGACGCGTGGCAGGGGCTACACAATGGCTCAAGCAAAAAGATACCATACTGTGCTTGAGCTGGTTTGTTTAGGGGAGAGGAGCCACACCGGGCCAGAAATTCTGTCAGCTCTGCAGGGGCAGGTGCAGAGATGGTTAACACCACGCCAGCTTCAGCTGGGAATGGTCGTCTGTGATAATGGCAGCAACCTTCTCTCCGCCCTACGCCAGGGTAAGTTGACGCATGTACCATGCCTAGCACACATCCTAAATCTGGTGGTACAGAGTTTCCTAACCAGGTACCCAGGGCTGGCAGAGCTTCTCAGCCAGGCCAGAAAAGTCTGCAGCCACTTCAGAATGTCATTCCCAGCAAGCATTCGCCTGGCAGAAATTCAAAGAGAATTCCACCTTCACACAAACAGTCTGATCTGTGACATACCCCCCAGGTGGAACTCAACATTAGCAATGCTGCAGCGTCTGCACAAGCAGCAGAGGGCCATCAACGAGTACCTGTGTGAGTATGGCACAAGGACAGGTTCAGGTCAACTTGGTCCCCCCCCCCCACAGTGGCTGATGATCAAGGATGCATGCACTGTACTATCACCATTTGAGGAGGCAACGAAGATGGTGAGCAGGGACAGTGCATGCATCAGTGACACAATTCCTTTAGTGTTCCTGCTGGATCACACTCTGCGGGGAATTATAGATGTGGCTCTAGAGGCAGAGCAGCGGGAGGAAGAGGAGGCCTTCCCTAGCTCTCAAGGCCCCAGTCTTTCTGCAGACAGCATTCCAGCGGGTCCTCAGATCAGACAGGAGGAGGATGAGGAGGAGAAATATTTGATTAGTGGGGGCATTGAAGGTGGGGATTCCTCAAGGGAGGGTTTTGTGTGCTCAGAAACACAAGGACTGGTACGTGGCTGGGAGGAGGAAGTGCACAATGGGGTCATCCTCATTGAGTAGGAAGACTCGGAAGCTAATGCCACCTCCAACCTACGCTGCATGGGCTCCCTTATTATGCAAAGCCTGCTAAAGGACCCCAGAATTCGTACTATCAAGGAGAGGGATCATTACTGGTTGGCAGCCCTTCTTGATCCACGATACAAGGGTAAAGTTGCAGAGCTCATCCTGCCTGCACAGAGGGAGCACAGGATGAAAAAACTTGAAGACGCTCTAAAGCGACACTTGTGTAACACCTTTCCAGGCACTGGTAGGTTACCAAGTGATGACACAGGTGCTTCTGAGGCTGCGGATTATCAGAGGAATAGTGGTGAAGGTCAGGGCCGCTTGACTGATGCATTTTTAATTTTTTTTAGTCCACGACGCCCAGGGACGTCAAATGTAGGCACCCATTACCAGCGTCTTCACCATATGGTGCAGGACTACCTAGGGGCAAGGGCAGACCTGGATAACTTTCCAGCAGATGATCCACTGGCTTACTGGGTGTTGAGATTGGATCACTGGCCAGAACTTAGCCAATATGCTATGCAGCTACTAGGTTGCCCTTCATCTAGCGTGCTTTCTGAAAGGACGTTCAGTGCCGCTGGAGGTTTTGTCACAGACAAAAGAGTGCGTCTGTCCACCGACTCTGTAGACCGGCTGACATTTATAAAAATGAATCAGTCCTGGATCAGCAGCTATCACTCCCCTGATGCTGACGTAACGGAATAGATCGGGGAGGTCTTCTGCATTCACAAAACCTCCAGCACTGAACTCTTCCACAATACCACAAAAGGGTTACTGTGTGAAGGCACTTCCTGCCATGAAAGGCACAATATTTGGCTGCACTGATGCCTGTGCCACATTTATATCATTTTAATTATTTGAACCGCAAGGTCCACCCCTGCACTCTTCCACAATACCACAGAGGGGTTACTGTATGAATGCACTTGCTGGCCTGGCACCAAAAGCACAATATCTGGGTGCACTGACGCCTTTAACAGATTCATATCTTTTTAATATAGGACCGCATGGTCCACCCCTGCACTCTTCCACAATACCACAGAGGGGTTACTGTATAAATGCACTTGCTGGCCTTGCACCAAAGGCACAATATCTGGGTGCACTGCCACTGACGCCTGTATGAGATTCATATCGTCAGAGGGGTTACTGTGTGACGGCACTGTTGCCGACGCTAGAGGCCCAATTTTAAAGCACCTATTGTTACTTTCATCCAAAGCCTGCACCATAATTTAGCCCCAAAAAAATCACTAAACTTTTTCTGCGTCCTAAAATGTCTTTTCATACAGGCTGCCTGCCGCCCCAAGCAGTTGTTTATGAATAGATTAAAGGAAAAGCATTTACCGTCATTTGAAACGTCATTTTTTTGTTTTTAAATGTTTCTATACATCCTACAAATCCGCCACTTCACGGGCAGGTTATAGGGACCTCCTAGGCACGATATTTGAAGGAATTTTTCGTTTTTATTTTTAACCCTTATTTGATGGAAAACTCACTGTCCCTTTAAAAACATTTTTTTTAAAACTCTTTGTCCTTGTTTCTTGTGTCCCAGGGAACTAGCCGTCAAATATCTAGCATATATGCCCACTTGCAGGGCACTCTAAAAATCGAATTTTGAGTCCCATTGAGTTAGAGTTCGAACATTTGGAAAGTTCGAGTTCGAATGCGAACCGAACTCGGGGGTGTTCGACTCATCCCTACTTGGATGGAAATCACAGAATATAATTCGACATGCCCCCCTGTAAATGTACGAATCCTGCGTCCTGCCGGGGAGAACCCTGGAAAACGTGACGGACCTGGTGGTCCCACTCTGATGTCTTGTATTTAGGGTCGCCAGGTCGGCCATGTTTTCCTGGACACATATAATTTATTCATGCTGATGGGCACTGCATGAAAAATGACACCCTGCAATATGTATAATCCATAGGCTGCAGGTGAGGATTCCCAGGTGACCTGCCTTGATTTCCTTCCTGCAGCATATGAATTATACATGTTGCGGGGCAGCACTTTTTCCTGTGCTCCCCCTCTGCATGAAATAGTAATGTGTCCAGGAAAACCTGTCTGCCAGAGATCGGCTCAAAACTTGCCTTAATAATCCGGTCTGGTAAATTAGGTGTTTTAGCAGGTGACGCGGTTATTTGGCCTTTATAGCCAGATTTAAAGACCACCTTGATTGGTCGGTCGTCGTCTGATATATTCAGGGATAGGGCGAGTGCTGAGACTATGTGTCACCAGACCATGCGATGCTCCATATCGAGCTGGATTTACAGGGTCAGACCATGCGATGCTCCATATCGAGCTGGATTTACAGGGTCAGACCATGCGATGCTCCATATCGAGCTGGATTTACAGGGTCAGACCATGCGATGCTCCATATCGAGCTGGATTTACAGGGTCAGACCATGCGATGCTCCATATCGAGCTGGATTTACAGGGCCAGACCATGCGTAGCTCCATATCGAGCTGGATTTACAGGGTCAGACCATGCGATGCTCCATATCGAGCTAGATTTACAGGGTCAGACCATGCGATGCTCCATATCGAGCTAGATTTACAGGGTCAGACCATGCGATGCTCCATATCGAGCTGGATTTACAGGGTCAGACCATGCGATGCTCCATATCGAGCTGGATTTACAGGGTCAGACCATGCGATGCTCCATATCGAGCTGGATTTACAGGGTCAGACCATGCGATGCTCCATATCGAGCTGGATTTACAGGGTCAGACCATGCAATGCTCCATATGGAGCTGGATTTACAGGGTCAGACCATGCGATGCTCCATATGGAGCTGGATTTACAGGGTCAGACCATGCGTAGCTCCATATCGAGCTGGATTTACAGGGTCAGACCATGCGATGCTCCATATCGAGCTGGATTTACAGGGTCAGACCATGCGATGCTCCATATGGAGCTGGATTTACAGGGTCAGACCATGCGTAGCTCCATATCGAGCTGGATTTACAGGGTCAGACCATGCGATCAGGGCCGCCATCAGGGCACTACGCCCCATGCTGCAGTAAGGGGCCTGGGCCCGGTGGGGTCCCGGGCCCCCGTCGGCAGCGGCGTCGCCCTTTTACAGCTTCGTATCGGACTCTGAGTCCGAATCCGGAGCTGTGTCTCTGCTGCAGGAGCCGGAGGAGACACGGTGTCTCCTTCGACTCCTGGCAGCTTCACTGGTTGGCTGGGCGGGGCCAAGCAGCGTGTGGGGGCCTCCCAAGCACTTTGCTTTGGCTCCACCCCCTCCACTCAGTGAAGCTGAAGAGAGAAGAAAAGAAGAGCTGAAGGAAGGAAGACAGCGGAGTGGTGAGCCAGGGCCCAGACCCCAAGGCACCAGGCCCCGCCTAGACCCAGGGACCAGAGCCCAGACCCAGGGACCAGGCCCCAAGGCCCAGCCCCAGGGACCAGTCCCCAAGGCCCATGCCCAGTCCCCAAGGCCCAGACCCCAAGACCAGGCCCCAAGGCCCAGACCCCAGGGACCAGGCTCAGCCTAGATCCAGGCCCCAAGGCCCAGCCCCAGGGACCAGACCCCAAGGCCCGGGCCCAAACCCCAAGGCCCGTGCCCAGATCCCAAGGCCCAGACCCAGAATCCAAGGCCCAGACCCCAAGGCCCAGACCTAGGGCCCAGACCCCAAGGCCCAGGCCCAGCCTAGACCCCCGACACCAGGGACCAGGCCCCAAGGCCCAGCCCCAGGGACCAGGCCCCAAGGCCCAGCCCCAGGGACCAGGCCCCAAGGCCCAGCTCCAGGGTCCAGACCCCAGGCCAGACCCAGGGTCCAGGCCCCAGGGACCAGGTCCAGCCTAGACCCAGGGACCAGACCCCAGGGACCAGGCCCCAAAGCCCAGACCCAGGGTCCAGACCCCAGGGACCAGGCCCCAAGGCCCAGACCCAGGGTCCAGACCCCAGGGACCAGGCCCAGCCTAGACCCCGACTCCAGGGACCAGCCCCAGCCCCAGGGACCAGGCCCCAGGTCAGACCCAGGGACCAGACCCCAGGGACCAGACCCCAGGTCAGACTCAGACCCCAGGCCAGACTCGGGGCCCAGACCCCAGGGACCAGACCCCAAGGCCCAGTCCCCAAGGCCCAGACCCAGGGTCCAGACCCCAGGCCCAGCCTAGACCCCTGACCCCAGGGACCAGGTCAGACCCAGGGACCAGACCCCAGGCCAGACTCGGGGCCCAGACCCCAAGTCCCAGGGACCAGACCCCAAGGCCCAGTCCCAGGGACTAGAGCCCAGACCAGACCCCAAGGCCCATGAACCAGGCCCAGCCCAGACCCCAAGGCCCAGACCCAGGGACCAGCCGAACACCCCGAGTTCAGTTCGAGCCCGAACCCGAACTTCCCATTTGTTCGGGACCGAATCCGAACCCGAACCCCCATGCAAGTCAATGGGGCTGAAAATTCGTTTTTTTGGCGTGCCCTCCAAGAGGGCATATATGCTAGATATTTGCCATAAAAGGTGTATGGGGGTCCGGGTAGTGCCCTGGGGGACAGGAAACAAGGACAAAAAGTTAAAAAAGAAAACGTTTTTAAAAAAGGGACAGTGAGTTTTCCATGAAATAAGGGTTAAAAATAAAAACGAAAAATTCCTTCAAATATCGTGCCTAGAAGGTCCCCATAACCTGCCCGTGAATTGGCGGATTTCTAGGATGTATAGAAATAGGACATTTCAAATGACGGTAAATGCTTTTTCTTTAATCTATCCATAAACAACTGCTTGGGGCGGCAGTTTGTATGAAAAGAGGAGACATTTTCGGACACGCAGAAAAAGTTTACTGATTTTTTTGGCGGTGAAAAGCAGGAGAATGACTGGAGAATGGAAAATTCTAGACCAAATAGCCGATTTGGAAAGTGAGATAAATGGGAGAATTTTTCTGGTTTGGCTATTTTGACCTAGAATTTTCTTTTCAGTCATTCTCCTGAGTTTCACCTTTCTCTAAATAACCCTGTCAGGGTTATTCAGAGAGCGGTGAAGAGCAGGAGAATAACAGGAGAATAACTGGAGAAGTGAAAATTCGAGGTCAAAATAGCCAAACCAGAAAAATTCTCCCATTTAGGCTAGGGTCAGACTAGCGAATTTTTAATGTGCGTTTAGGCCCACTTAATCACGGCCGCACTAGCAGCAAATGACGGCCAATATACGAAGTACGGTCGCACAAAACTCCGGCTGCGCAAAGCAAGTGGAAAATTAACGCATTTTTTCGAGAACGCAGAACCGCTAGTACGGACGTACAGAGTGCGTTGCGTCCACTAGCGGCGTGTGTGCGTGATTTGGAGACGTCAGACCCTGCTCATGTCCGGCCAACATAACGTCCAGACACCCAAGGTTTACTGGTTTGGATCCGTAAAAAATCACGCACAAAAATGCGCATCGTATGACCGTTTTCGCGCAATCCGTGAAAAAATACGGCAATGCGTTCGGACGCACTTTTTGACGGTCGCTGCGAAAAATGCGTTAGTCTGACCCTAACCTTATCTCACGTTCCTAATTGGCTATTTGGTCCAGATTGTTCTCTTTTCCTGCCATTCTCCTGGTTTTCACCTTTCTCTGAACAACCCTGAGAGAGAGGTGAAAGCCAGGAGAACTGGCAAGAGAAGAGAACAATCTAGACCAAATAGACGATTTGGAAAGTGAGATAAATGGGAGAATTTTTCTGGTTTGGCTATTTTGACCTAGAATTTTCACTTCTCCAGTTATTCTCCTGCTTTTCACCGCTCTCTGACTAAACCGGTGAATGTTTAATCCCGAGGTGAAAAATAACATTGCTTTAGATTTTTTTCAAAACACCAGTTAAATGCAGCATATCAGGATGTTTTAGGGAAATTAATTCTCAAATCTCAATCAGAAGCAGACACCACCCCACCCTCAGTATATTGTACAATGTATCAAATTGATTACCAGACTAAAAACACCTGGTGTTATGCCCGTTTGTGAACAGAGGTCATTTAGAGTTGATAATCTTTCCACGTACACATTAGTTTTTAATTCAATATCTAATAAACCGTTGCTTATAATATTCTGCAGTAAAGAGTCTCTTTATTTCTAGATTTTTTAGTATTTTTTTAAGCATTTTCTATACTTTTTTCAATTTTTTTTTATTTTTTTTTCGAACCCGAACCGAAAACGCCCAAAAAGTTCGAAATTCGCGAACTTTCGAACTGCCAAAGTTCGGGTCGCACTCCGAACCGTCCAAACCCGAACAGCTCATCCCTAGCCCAGACCAAAGGCCATCATATACAGCCCATTACTGTGAGATTTATTACGTTCATACACCGCACATTACTGGAAGTTTTATTGCTGTGGATTCTGTGATACGCTTATACACACTGCACATTACTGGGAGTTTTATTGCTGTGGTGCTCTGTTATGTCCTTTTTTTTTTTTTGAAAGGGGAGAAAAGCTTTTAGACGTTGAGGGAGTGCCGGGGGGGCCCCATCGTGAGGTTTAGTAAGGGACCCCATCATTTCTGATGGCTGCCCTGCATGCGATGTTCCATATCGAGCTGGATTTACAGGGTCAGACCATGCGATGCTCCATATGGAGCTGGATTTACAGGGACAGACCATGCGATGCTCCATATCGAGCTGGTCACGGGGAGGTGATGGTTCAAGACCAGGATGCAGTGATATATATGAGGCGGCAAAGATATGGTGCATAAATAGGGGGTTTATTGTAGAGATATACAAACAGCAGGAATAACGAGGGGCAATGCAGGACACAGGACTGGCTGATACTGTGGGCTGAATACAGAACACAGGGAAAATACTGATACCAGAGGAAAACACTTACACAAGACACGAAACAGATGGGACAAGAAGGTAGGTCTCTAGGCACCGCAGGGGGTCTTGGCACCGCAGGGAATCTTGGCACTGCGGGGGGTCTTGGAAACACTGTGGTAAGGCAAGGGTATCCAGAGGAGGATGCAGGAGCATGGTCTGTGGCAGTCAGTGGATCAATGGGCAGGAGATATCAAGCAAGTCTGTGGCAAGCTGAGGGTCTGGTACACGGGAGACAATAAGATAGTGGTAGGCTTCAGGCAGGTAAAAGGCAGAATGGCAATGCAATGAACCAGCAATGGAGGAAGGGGTGTGCCCTGGTTAAATGGGAAAAGGTCCTGGAGGTAACAAGGAGCACCCGATCACTGCAAGCAAGGAACTTAGCCATGAGGGATGCTGCTTGATTATGGCAGAGCAGTGCCAGATTTGCCCCTCTTCTTGCGCCGGCGACATGAACCGTGAGCGTTCCCCCTCAAAGGCCACACTCCGGGTGGCCAACTTTTGTTCATATTTGGCAATGTCTGATTTTCTGACCACATAGCCATGAGAAGCAACTGTATACTCCACAACGGCCGGTTTCGCAGGAGTGGTTCCACACTGGTAAGTGGCAGGATATGAAATGGTGGTACCGATATAGGCTGGTCTCTGGCCCAGTGGTCTCTCAACCTGCGCCACATAGGGGTTACTAGGCTCTGCATATGTTCCTTGAATGGTGCTGGAGTATGACTTTGCCACCAGTAACTGTTCCTCCAGCGTAGGTAGATTGTTCATGACTTCATCCCACTCTGGATCATCATCAGATGAGGGATCGCTCAGAGGCATAAAGTCCTTCCCAGGGTCACGGTCGGGACCAGCGGTGTGGTAAGTTACTCCGACTTGACTTGCAGCAGGGGGAGAAACAGAGCTAGCTTAGGTAGAACCAACACCCCTGGCATGTTGACCTGGGGGCGCTTGGGACCTTCGTGCGGTCTGTAGCCTGGGTTGACACCGGAATTCCTGGATTTGCCGATACCTGGCTGTCAGAGTCGAAGGACACCCACTCTTCATCTGAGTCAGTCATAGATGGAGTCACGGCAACTATGCGCGCTGCTGCGAAAGACACCGGGTTAAGCCGCTCACTATCTGTCTATCCTAGACACGATAATGACTGCGTGGACAACAATCCCTGTGCGCTCGCTTACCTATCCGTCCCCGCACACTTTCTCTCGCAACAAGTACGTAGAGCGCGATACAATGGTCCCAGGATTGCAATGCAGTACCATTCTTCTCTTGAATCGGGTAGTGACTTCGTTTCCCACAATCCCTGGGCCCACTTTCTTATTCTATTAGTTACGCTGCCACCAGTTCCCCTGAACACTACGTGTGTTGCGGCGAAGGACGCAGGGCTAAGCAACCCATTATCTGTCTATCCTAGACCCAGATAATGACTACGCGGACAACAATCCCTGCGCGCTCGCTTACCTATCTGTCCCCAGCGACCGCCACTCACAATTTCGTAGCTACTCGAGCTTAAAACAACAAGCAATACTCCAGTCTCTTCAGTTAGCGTGGATCGACTCAGTCAGAAACAGAACTTAATAAATGGATATTTATTTATGATATAGAAAAAAGTTATATATACCAGTGCATTTGTTACCAAAAATTATAGAAAGAATAAATCACTAGTTACACAGTACACAGCGAATAAAAGAAAGGGATTAAAACACAGAGCCGTACTTACAATAAGCTAATCAGTAAGCTAGCATCAGTGACTCCTGGGGAGCTGGAGATAGAAGCATGGACAGCATGGACAGATCCTCATGTAAAATGAACCCCCTGTGATCAGCAAGAGCCACATGGCGTGCTCCCGAATATATAGGTTTGTCTTGTCCCTCCCAGGTCAGCCTCCTATCTGGAAGAGCCTGGCACTACAATTCCCAGACTCCCTTTTCCTGGGCACGCTCAGTGCGCTTCGTCGTTAACTTGATTCCCAACGTTTGTCTCTAGTGATCAAAGGAGATGATTGCTTCTTTGAAATGAATGACCAGGTATACCTTGGTGCCGCTAGGTCTGGGCTGAGCCTGTGCCCCTTGCCTAAAAGGTGTGAAATGCTTGCATGAGACCAAGGAAATTCCATTTTGCAGAAAAGTGTTTTATCCCTCCCAGGGGGGAGAGGCTAACCATTTTAATTACTTTCTTGGAAACTCAAGCAGTTACTATCAGCTGCGTAAAATGGACACTTCGGTCCAGAAATATTGGGACATCGACACAATTCTAACATCTTTGGCTCTATACACCACCACAATGGAGTTGGAATAAAACAAACACAATGTGCTTTAACTGCAGACTGTCAGCTTTAATTTTTAATGCAGATGTGCCTCCCACTTGTTAAGGGACCAAAGGTAATGGGACAGAATAATCATAAATCAAACTTTCCCTTCTTAAATACTTGGTTGCAAATCCTTTGCAGTCAATCACAGCTTGAAGTCTGGAACGCATAGACATCACCAGACGCTGGGTTTCATCCCTGGTGATGCTCTGCCAGGCCTCTACTGCAACGGTCTTCAGTTCCTGCTTGTTCTTGGGGCATTTTCCCTTCAGTTTTGTCTTCAGCAAGTGAAATGCATGCTCAATGGGATTCAGGTCAGGTGATTGACTTGGCCATTGCATAACATTCCACTTCTGTCCCTTCAAAAACTCTTTGCTTGCTTTTGCAGTATGCTTTGGGTCATTGTCCATCTGCACTGTGAAGCGCCGTCCAATGAGTTCTGCAGCATTTGGCTGAATGTGAGCAGATAATATTGCCCCAAACACTTCAGAATTCATCCTGCTGCTTTTGTCAGCAGTCACATCATCAATAAATACAAGAGAACCAGTTCCATTGACAGCCATACGTGCCCACGCCATGACACTACCGCCACCATGCTTCACTGATGAGGGGGTATGCTTAGAATCATGAGCAGTTCCTTTCCTTCTCCATACTCTTCTCTTCCCATCACTCTGGTACAAGTTGATCTCGGTCTCATCTGTCCATAGGATCTTGTTCCAGAACTGTGAAGGCTTTGTTAGGTGTTGTTTGGCAAACTCTAATCTGGCCTTCCTGTTTTTGAGGCTCACCAATGGTTTACATCTTGTGGTGAACCCTCTGTATTCACTCTGGTGAAGTCTTCTCTTGATTGTTGACTTTGACACACATGCACCTACCTCCTGGAGAGTGTTCTTGATCTAGCCAACTGTTGTGAAGGGTGTTTTCTTCACCAGGGAAAGAATTCTTCGGTCATCCACCACAGTTGTTTTCCGTGGTCTCCCGGGTCTTTTGGTGTTGCTGAGCTCACCGGTGCGTTCCTTCTTTGAGAATGTTCCAAACAGTTGTTTTGGCCACGCCTAATGTTCTTGCTATCTCTCTGATGGGTTTGTTTTGTTTCTTCAGCCTAATGATGGCTTGCTTCACTGATAGTGACAGCTCTTTGGATTTCATCTTGAGAGTTGACAGCAACAGATTCCAAATGCAAATAGCACACTTGAAATGAACTCTGGGCCTTTTATCTGCACATTGTTATTGGGGTAATGAGGGAATATCACACACCTGGCCATGGAACAGCTGAGAAGCCTATTGTCCCATTACCTTTGGTCCCTTAACAAGTGGAGGCACATCTGCAAACTGCTGTAAGTCCTACACCGTTCACCTGAGTTTGATGTACATACCCTCAAATTAAAGCTGACAGTCTGCAGTTAAAGCACATTGTGTTGGTTTCATTCCAACTCCATTGTGGTGGTGTATAGAGCCAAAGATGTTAGAATTGTGTCAATGTCCCAAGATTTCTGGAAATGACATATATATATATATATTCAAAAAGTCTACCATGCACTCATGCTTGATTTCCAAATAATTGCCTGGTGCCTACCGCTGGGCTCGATATTCAAGATGCAAATCCACAGAATCACGGTGGCACTCCAGGACTATAAAGATTCTTTCTTTAATCCATATTAAATCAACGTTTCAGCCTCTCCCCGAGGCTTTCATCAGGATATACAAGTAAACAATGTTCCATGAACCAATTTATACACATAAAGACATACAAACATTAATTGATTAACTCACCACTCCCCACAGTTCGGCGTCGGCATCCTCCCTGCGCGCATGCGTCCACCCAGACCCTTGCCCAATGGCGCACATTGGGTATCCTAGCAACCCTGGACGCCGGCGTCGATACTGCATATATATATTATATATATATATATATGAGATAGATGGACACAGATACTTATATACCTAGCAAGATAGAAATACATATCTAATCTGTCCGATCTCTAATGTGCCACAGATGGGTATGGTGAAGGTGATGGTGTGACGGAAACCCACTTCTTCCGCCTGTCCTGGCTCTCCAGACACCCCCTTACCAAGATCAGCCCGGCCGCTGAGTTGCTCGGAACTCAGTGCCTTGAGCAGCCTGATCTATAGCTCCAGACCTGCTTGGTCTGATCCTCTGCCTCTTTGAATTTCCAGAAGGCCGCTCTGTGCCTTCTGAGGGTGATCGTGGGTACCCTGAATGAAACACCAGATAAGCTGTATGTTCAAACAGGATTCTGACTTTTATTGAAAAACGCCACTAAACTCTGATTACATTAGGTCAGTTAGATTTTAGATATTTACAGTAAACATTTGTTAGCATTTAGTTAAACCACACATTTGCATAATCTATTGTTCCAATAGATCAGATTACTTTTTCAGTCAAATACTGCCCCAGACGCATGGCTCCTTAACCAGATAACAGTTAGACAGCATTCTTGCATAATCACACATTATTTACACTTTCCACACAAAAGAGGGCATTGAAAATAACTTCAGGTTGTATCTTTAAAACACATCTCCAAGTTCCCATTCACATACAGTAATAAAAGTAACATTTAAAACTAAAGCCAAGCAATTTACAATACATTTAAAATCACACCAAACAATATGACTGAACATAAAGTCTTTCCCAAGGCAAATGTCTGTGTCTTTTGGGGGTTTTTGCCAGGAATATAAAAGTCTTGGGGTTTGAAGTGGGGAGCGCTATGTCAGTTCCATGACAGATGGCAACTCTGGCTGGGGCATTCTGGACACCAAGGTGGAGGAGTATACCGCTGGTTTTGTCTGGGGTGGAGAAGTTGGACCTGCGGTGGTTATGGCCATAACTGATCTTCTAGACTGGCGTCCAGCTTCCCGGAGCTTCAGTGCTTCCTCAAACCTCACCAGATCCGTTCTGCAAACCAGTCCCATTTGAGGCATACACACAGCCCGGTACGGAGTCAGTCTTTTGGTGAATTTCAGGTACCTTGCTCTGACCCAGTGACACCTGGCTGGGAATGGATACCTCAGGGTCTCCTTGCTCAACCTCCTTAGTGGTGACGGAGGGAACCGGGTCTGGGAACACGGTAACTACGGCACAACGATCCGGAGAACCCTAAAGGAGCTGGGTTACCTCTTTGGCATGGTTGACTTCGCCGGTCGTGGGGACTGGTGCAGGAATCACTGTGGATGCAAGGAAATGCTGGCTTGTGGTGATGGGAGTCACCTTCGGGGTCTGGATCACCATTAGGTCCATGGGTTCAGGATCCTCTGGTATAGCCGTTTCAGTGTCCTCGAATACCAAATGTTCCACGGGTTCCTTAGGCTCAGCTGGTTTTTTGGAAGTGCCTTTGGATACAGTTTCTGGCTTTGGCAAAGGTGTAGGAGTAATCTGTAGCGGGACTGGTTGCTTCTGGGGGTCGGACTGGGCAATTTGCCAACCAGTGAGAAGGATGGGCACAATACAAGCAGAGGCCAGCGGCTTGCCTGCGAGCACGCTCCTCAGGAGAAGGTGGACCTGACAAACATCTTGGTGTGGGAGTGCACACCTTAGGTGAGGTGTCCCATAATCTCAGCAACACTTGGTTCATTAAGTCCAGCATGTGTTTTAACAGTTCCTGGAAGGCACTCTGAATTAACTCCTTCATGACTTGTATTACCGCGGGCTCGTTCTTTAAAAGGCTAGTTCATTCGGTCACGGGGAGGTGATGGTACGAGCCCAGGATGCAGTGATATATACGAGGAGGCCAATATATATGGTGCATAAACAGGGGGTTTATTGTAAAGCTTTACAAACAGCAGGACTAACGAGGGGCAATGCAGGAAACAGGACTGGCTGATACTGTGGACTGAATAGAGAACCCAGGGAAAATACTGGACACTGATACGAAACAGGTGGGACAGGAAGGTAGGTCTCTATGCACGGCTGGGGTCTTGACACTGCAGGGAATCTTGGCACTGCAGGAGGTCTTGGCGACACTGTGGTAAGGCAAGGGTATCCAGAGGAGGATCCAGGAGCATGGTCTGTGGCAGTCAGTGGGTCAATGGGCAGGAGATATCAAGCAAGTCTGTGGCAAGCTGAGGGTCTGGTACACGGGAGACAATAAGATAGTGGTAGGCTTCAGGCAGGTAAAAGGCAGAATGGCAATGCAATGAACCAGCACTGGAGGAAGGGGTGTGCCCTGGTTAAATGGGAAAAGGTCCTGGAGGTAACAAGGAGCACCCGATCACTGCAAGCAAGGAACTTAGCCATGAGGGATGCTGCTCAATTATGGCAGAGCAGTGCCAGATTTACCCTTCTTCTTGCGCCAGCGGCGTGAACAGTGACAGCTGGATTTACAGGGTCAGACCATGCGATGCTCCATCTGGAGCTGGATTTACAGGGTCAGACCATGCGATGCTCCATATGGAGCTGGATTTACAGGGTCAGACCATGCGATGCTCCATATGGAGCTGGATTTACAGGGTCAGACCATGCGATGCTCCATATGGAGCTGGATTTACAGGGTCAGACCATGCGATGCTCCATATCGAGCTGGATTTACAGGGTCAGACCATGCGATGCTCCATATCGAGCTGGATTTAGAGGGTCAGACCATGCAATGCTCCATATCGAGCTGGATTTACAGGGTCAGACCATGCGATGCTCCATCTGGAGCTGGATTTACAGGGTCAGACCATGCGATGCTCCATATGGAGCTGGATTTACAGGGTCAGACCATGCGATGCTCCATATCGAGCTGGATTTACAGGGTCAGACCATGCGATGCTCCATATGGAGCTGGATTTACAGGGTCAGACCATGCGATGCTCCATATCGAGCTGGATTTACAGGGTCAGACCATGCGATGCTCCATATCGAGCTGGATTTACAGGGTCAGACCATGCGATGCTCCATATCGAGCTGGATTTACAGGGTCAGACCATGCGATGCTCCATATCGAGCTGGATTTAAAGGGCCAGACCATGCGTAGCTCCATATTGAGCTGGATTTAAAGGGCCAGTAGTGACTGGCTCCCGTTATAGACTGAAACGCCAACATCCCATTTTTGGGACCTCAGACCCCAATAAAAGAGCAGAGGAAGCCGCTTATTAGCATGACGAAGCGTTTCTGAGCAGCCCTGGCAGTGAGGTCACGTTAACATGACATCATACACGGCTTTTGCTGGAATGCCCAGACTTTCCCCTCTGTAAATCCTTGCAAGTAATCTGCCGCAGTATGGAACACATCATTTAGGGAAAGAGATTTAACCCTTTTACACCGCAGGTTGTACTGTGTGGTGGGTGGGACTCAACACCGCGGGGCAGCAAAGCACACCCACTGGTGTCTATGGGCGGCATCAGGCCCGCCCACCAGTTGACATGCAACACTCGTCATTCAATGCCACAGTATGGCCTGAACTCAGACCAACTCCCCTGCAGCCAATGACGTGCATTAGCTGGCCGGAGGAGGGGCCTGCCGCAGAAGCAGGAGACTGGGTGTACAAGCAAGCCCTGACAGCACTAATGCGCATCTGCCGAGCACAACCCACCTGGCAGTAAGGGGTTAAAGGTTCATTTCAGTGATAAATCCAAGCTGGTAAAAGAAGCATTTTAGCCATTGGAAAAGTTTACGTTTTTTCTCCATGCAAGAATTTAATCTTTTTCCGCCGCAGAGCGTACTATGCCATCCCTGCGGCGGGTGGGCCTTGAAGCTGAGAGGCGGCATGACACGTCTCGGCTGGCTTCAACAGACCGTTGTGCTCTTGTCCGATCACCAGCTGGTGCGCACCTTTTGACTGCCGCGGGATGGAGGAATTCAGGCTGGACCCTTGCAGCCAATGACACGCACCACGCGTCCGCTGTATAGCCAAGCCGGAGGAGCCAGCCATATTCTGACTCTGATTGTTGCAATAGCGATTTATCCTTTGCGGAGACCTTTATGCCCGGCTGGTAGAAGCTGAACTCAAATACCTTGTCCATCCACAAGTTGCTTTATTCCGTACATCAGATCACAAGTGGCAGCAGATGAATGAGTTGCGGTATTTATGCGGTCAAAAGATGATACTATTCCTAGTGTGCAATGCAGAGACATGTGCAGCCTGTAGCTGCAGCCATGACACAGGAAACCACTGAGCAATGCAGAGACATGTGCAGCCTGTAGCTGCAGCCATGACACAGGAAACCACTGAGCAATGCAGAGACATGTGCAGCCTGTAGCAGCAGCCATGACACAGGAAACCACTGAGCAATGCAGAGACATGTGCAGCCTGTAGCTGCAGCCATGACACAGGAAACCACTGAGCAATGCAGAGACATGTGCAGCCTGTAGCTGCAGCCATGACACAGGAAACCACTGAGCAATGCAGAGACATGTGCAGCCTGTATCTGCAGCCATGACACAGGAAACCACTGAGCAATGCAGAGACATGTGCAGCCTGTAGCTGCAGCCATGACACAGGAAACCACTGAGCAATGCAGAGACATGTGCAGCCTGTTGCTGCAGCCATGACACAGGAAACCACTGAGCAATGCAGAGACATGTGCAGCCTGTAGCTGCAGCCATGACACAGGAAACCACTGAGCAATGCAGAGACATGTGCAGCCTGTAGCGGGAGCCATGACACAGGAAACCACTGAGCAAGAAAGGCGGAGCTTTACACACAACAGGAAATGAGCCATAGCGTGAGGGAACAGAGAAAACATGTGCAATACTAAAAAAAGGCCACTAGATGGCGGCATATGAACCACCCATAAGAAATGGTTCAAGGCAATATTTATAAATTCACATGAATATAGCAGCACAGGCCTGCAGGGTGTACTAGTTCACCACACTGGCGTTAATGCCCTGCCGCCGGGCACGACTCACCCAGCGGTAAAGGGTTAATCGTTAGTGGAGCTGCCCAACGCCCTCAAGACCGCACATGGGGAGGAAATACCAAAACAGTATTAAAACAAACTACAGCCGACCCGTTTATATGTGTGTTACAACACAATAATCGCACACCCTGCCCGAAATAAAAGTCACACTCTGTAATAAGTGGTTGTGTCGCCGTTGGCTGTGATTGCGTCTCGCATTCGCCGCAGTATCGTGTGGATAAGCTCATGCAATGTCACAGCATTTATTGGCGTCCAGAGTGGCATTAATTTGTGGCAAGATCTTGTATTGATGATGGGAGAGTCGCGGCGCTGCGTAAAGTCTTCTCCAGCACATTATCCCAAAGATTAACCTCAATGGGGTTAAGGTCTGGACTGTGCGGTGGCCAATCCATGTGTGAAATGATGTCTCATGCTCCCTCAACTACTCTCGCACAATTTGAGCCCCGATGAATCCTGGCATTGCCATCTTGGAATATGCCCGCTGTGCCATCAGGGGAGAAAAAACCCATTGATGGAGAAACCTGCTCAGTCAGTGTATTCAGGGAGTCACATGACCTCACTTTTTGGCCACATAACATCACTGAGCCTAGACCTGACCGACTGAAGCCACCCCAGATCATAACAGGCCTGTGCGGCAGGTGTGGCCTTATTTTGGGTCCATGTATAATGTGATGTATTTTCGGAGTTATAATTGCAGGTAATTAGCACATGTCAGGATTATTATGAATAAACAGGATTTATTATACATTCAGTATTTCACCATAACGCAGGTTAAGTAAACTCTGGTGTCCATCATGTCACGTCCCCATTAAGACAAGGAAAACTTGTTGCATTTTCCATTCGCTTTGATTCCATAATGACAGATTCCTCCCGGATCATCAAGCCATGCGGTAAATATAGAACTGCATTATCTCATGTTGCCAGAATTTTTATAAAAAGGCATTGATGGGATTTGATAAATCATAAAACACCCGGATATTATTGTACAGAGAAAAGAAAAAACTTTAAAATTTGCAGCTGATAAAATCTCCTTTCCTCCACTTTCAGGTGATGATCCCATGTCCTTTGTGAAATCCTGTCACAAGAGATTTCCTTACCCAGCTGTGATCGCTTTGTACGTTGGCCTGGCCAGTGTATACGGGGTGTGCTTGTTGCACAGTCTCGGTACGTTGGCCTGGCCGGTGTATACGGGGTGTGCTTAGTGCGCAGTCTCTGTACGTTGGCCTCGCTGGTGTATAAGGGATGTGCTCAGTGCACAGTCTCTGTACGGCAGCCTGGCCTGGCCAGTGTATACGGGGTGTCCTTGGTGCACAGTCTCTGTACGTTGGCCTGGCCGGTGTATACGGGGTGTGCTTGGTGCGCAGTCTCTGTACGTTGGCCTGGCCGGTGTATACGGGGTGTGCTCAGTGCACAGTCTCTGTACGTTGGCCTGGCCGGTGTATACGGGGTGTGCTTAGTGCACAGTCTCTGTACGTTGGCCTCGCCGGTGTATACGGGGTGTGCTCGGTGCACAGTCTCTGTACGGCAGCCTGGCCGGTGTATACGGGGTGTGCTCGGTGCACAGTCTCTGTACGGCAGCCTGGCCGGTGTATACGGGGTGTGCTTAGTGCATAGTCTCTGTACGTCGGCCTGGTCTGTGTACAGAGGTCTCCATGTCGCCTAATGGCACCGCAAATGTCAGCCTTCCCGGGTATACTCGCCACGGCACATTTATCAGCCCAGGGTGGGTGGGATGCTCCGTAGATGCAGAACAGGCAGACAGGAGAAAACTATGAATAAAGAGAAGGATCCGAACACCCCAAGATAGTCCACCAGGAGCCCGGAAACAGCGCTGAAACAAACCTTCCCCAGCACCTCCAGTGAGGACAGGAGACTATAGTGTGTGGCCTGAGGAGAGAAGAAAAGAAGGTCATACCTTATGGGGTGAGGACCTGAAGGTACAGCATGACACCCCAAAATATCTTGGGAGGCAGTGACACCTCAGAGACCTCATTACACGACATGACGCATTGAGGCTGATGGATAATAAAGATACAAATAACGTGAAACGCGTAGGATCACCTCCATCCTATCCTGTAAGCCGCCATGATTCACAATGACACATGCCGTCTGCCTGAGTGGGATGGGAGTGTGTATAGCCGGGTCGCACCGAGGTGAAAGCAGCCAAGTGGGAGAGTAGTGTATGCGGCTGAGTAGGATGGGATCGAGCGCGGCTGAGTAGAATGAAGGGATTGTGGAATGGCAGTGATTTAGTGGGACTGGAGCGGGTACCACGAGTTTCCGTTCTCTGGAGGACACGGCCGGCACCCCGGGAGAAGACACAGCTCACCTTCCAAGGTGTCGGCGTGCAAACCCCTGTTTTTGGGCATTGTTGGTCATCACAGGACCCAGCACCATCTCACCTGTATGTTCTTCTCCGCCTGCCGGGTACAATGCATCATGAGACTGAAGGTCACGGTGGTGATCACCCCGGCAAGGAAATGCTGGACCACCAAACTGAGCAGGACACAGACTGAGGAAGAGGAGAGGAGGAGCTGGTCAGCAAGAGAGAAAACTCTAAAAACCTTCACAACATCAAACCCAAAGCACATCTTCCTGTATGGAGGTGCGTGAAGGTCTCTCGTGTCACATGGTAACATCACCTGATACAGCCGTATTCCTTGATCAATGCGAGGACATGGTTACATTGTGTTGGTTGCGTTTTACGGTCACAAGCTACATGTGGCGGCAGCTGACCCCACGGGGGTGCATGAGGTCTGCTACTGACCAGGCCTGAGAGTGACCCGACTCTGGGTGAGATTTACAAAAGACCAACCAATACCGAACAGAACGACAAGAACCAATCAGAAGAAACAACGCGAAGGAACGAAAACACGAGGAGTAACAGAATAACCAGGACACGCCCAGAGAAATAACAAAATCAACAGAAACCCAAGAGCTGCTCCTCACCTTGCAAAAACCTGGCGTCTGATCTCATGCCGGTGAGGAGAAGCGTCTGTATTACCAGGCCGAGGCTCCTCAGGGATAACAGACTCCTCAGCAACGAGCGCAGAGACCTGGAGGTGCAGCATGAGAGATGTGGAGGGAAGAACATGAGCGTGGGCTACACAATCAATAGATAGGGTCATGGGGTCAATAAATAAGGTCGTGGGGGGCATGGAGTCAATAAATAAGGTTATGGGGGGTATGGGGTCAATAAGTAAGGTCATGGGGGCATGGGGTCAATAAATAGGGTCATGGAGGGCATGGGGTCGATAAATAGGGTCATGGAGGGCATGGGGTCAATAAATAGGGTCATGGAGGGCATGGGGTCAATAAATAAGGTCATGGGGCATGGGATCAATAAATAAGGTCATGGGGGCATGGAGTCAATAAATACGGCCTTGGGGGAATGAGGTCAATAAATAAGGTCATGGGGTCAATAAATAAGGTCATGGGGTCAATAAATAAGGTCATGGGGTCAATAAATAGGGTCATGGGGGGCATGAGATCAATAAATAAGGTCATGGGGGAATGGGGTCAATAAATAGGGTCATGGAGGGCATGGGGTACACTGCAGGTCTTCTCTACTAGCAGCAACAGCAGCGTACAATCTCCTGCGCAGCACCGGTACGTGGTGTAACTGAACTTTATTGGACGGTGGAGGAAAACACATCATTCAGCAACTTCATTCGTTCCAGTAAGAAACGTCCACCTTCCGGCTCACATGACTTTATGTGCCTTTAATCCAGACTGTCCAGCAGATTCATCACAGGACGTCACGACCCACAAACGACGACATTACCTTCCCCTGGTTAGGAGTGCGCCCCCAAGTACCGATCCAGCTATGGAGGAACCAACAGACAGGATTCCACTGAAGAACCCGAGCTCGGCCGGTGAGACCCCCTGGTCCAGGAGTAAAAGGGGCACCATACTGAGGGATCCCTGCTCCCCTGCAGGAAGATAGAGAAGGTAAATATGCAAAATCATTAAGGACCATGAAGGACGAATACACTGACATCACATGACATGGACGGGACATACACAGCATCAAGAAGCGTGCACCCACATCACCCAGCCCCCCCCCCGTGCACACCTTCTGGGAGAATCATACGTATCTGTCAGAGAAAGGTTTTTTATGAGATATACAGCTTCCCACCACATTGCTTCCTACAACTGGGCTCAACATGGACCTCGTTCTGGGCAAAACGGCATCCAGGAGCCTGCTGACACCTCTATGGTGATGATGGTGGTTCAGAGTTTTGTAACATGTGATTCACCATCATTCTGCATCAATGACGTGGGACCATCTCTCTCAAAGCAGAAACCACGGCAAGCTGGACGTCCTTAAAAACACGTCTGTCTGCACAATGTTTTACTGAACGTCATCGTGAAGCTGCTCTGGAGGCACCAGCTGTATGACTAACCACCCGGTTTATCCATCTTTACTCCACGGGAGAGACCTGCTCGCTGGCTGCAACGCTCGAGTGCGAATCCAGAGCCCATCACCTGGAGATCCTAAATGAGGGATCTGAAGCTCTGGCCCTCCAGATGTTGGTGGCCTACAATTCCCAGAATTCTTTGGAATGCAATAGATGGCAAGGGAATCATGGGAGTTGTAGTTCAGAGACCTCTGGGTGGGGCCAGAGTTTTAGATTCCTGTCCAAAACCTTGAAACAGGAGCCATATGTGATGGTTACCGGGTCAGAGGAAACATGACAGGCAGTTACTTAGTGTCTACCACCTATGCCCACTGGTTCAGGGACACTTTGTCCTCATTTTGTTTCCAGGGGGTGACAATCTCACAATCACTTGATCTGTAGAGCAGTCTTCTGATGCGTAGGTTTCCGGACCTCATTCTGCAGAGGTCCTATGGCTGTACACAACAAATCCCCAAAAACATGGCAAATGAAGCTCCACAGCCAGATGCCTGTCCCAATGGAATCGTCCATTACTGAAGAAGGGACGGCACGGTCTAACAGGCGAATGCATAGTGTGGGTCACATGATACCGGAGAGAGAGGCTCGTCTCTGCTGGTTACACTACTGAAGGCCGCCGGCTCAGCAGGTCAGTAAATGCAGCTGGAGGCCGCGCTGCAAGAACAATTCACAGAGGGAGAAAAGTGGATCAAAGATAACAAACTATAACTAAATACTGACACAACTGTAACGATGCTCTTTGGAACAAAACCTAAACTACACAAATTACAAAATCCCCACCTATGTGTCAGGACAAAATCAAACGGCACGCTGACCACAGTCACTTCTCTCAAATATCTAGGTATGTGGTTAGACCCAAATCTATCTTTTGGCCCCACATCGAAAAACTCATCTAAACTTTACCCCAAACTAGGCGCCCTGTACAGAAACAAATCCTGCCTGAGCTCCGCGGTAACAAAGCAGATTGTACAACAAATGCTTATGCCGGCTATTGAATACGGAGATGTAGTGTATGCAGCCGCCCCACAAACACACCTCCAGAAACTTACTACATTGTATAACTCATTCTGCCGCTTTGTGCTACAATGTAACTACATGACCCACCATTGTGACATGTTAAAAGAGCTAAACTGGCCGTCTCGTTACATTTTTTTGGGTGAAAATTACGCGATTTTTAACAAACGCACCGCATACAAAAATCGTTACTGCAGCATCATTGTTCACATTATAATTGAAATGGGAACAATATTGCTGCATTAACAAACCCAAAAAAAGAAAAAAAAAAAAAACTTGTTTGTTTTTTTTTAATTTATTTTTTTATTTTTATTTTTTTTAAAAAACTTTTTTCACAGTCGTGTTTGGTATCGTTGGAACGGCCATGCTCTGGCCGATCCAACAGTACCAAAACATTAACCCCTAGCTGCCACGGATCGGGAGATAGGGGGTTCCAATGAACCCCCTATCCCCACCATTGGTGGCAGCTAGGGGTTAACTCCAGGACTGGCGTCATCGTGCTAAGCACGATGACGCCAGTCCTCAGGGGGAGTTCCCGGAGGCTTGGCCGACATCCAAGATGTCGGCCAGCTCCGGGAAAGGATCACGAACCGGCGCTTATCAGCGCCGATTCGTGATCCGGCTCCCCAGGGGTTAATGACAGCCACCGTTTGGAAAGGCAGGCTGTGCCCTTCCAAACGGTGCCTGGCATTAAGCTCAGGACCTCCGCGATCGGGAGGGAGAGAGGTCCGAAGGACCTCCCCCCTCCCTTTCAGGCACCTCCTCTGCACACGCGGGGGGGGGGGCGCCTGAAATAGATGTCATCGCGCCACCGCGATGACATCTATTGTGCCCGCGGCGGTCCCGGATTGACGGGCTGACATCCAAGATGTCAGCCCGCACCGGGGGGCACAGCGATCGGCCGGAATCCGGCCGATCGCAGGCTGCTTCAGGAGGACGCGCTCAGCGCGTCCTCCGCAGCCAACCCTTCCTGCGGCAGGACGCGCTGAGCGCGTCCTTCGCAGCGAAGTGGTTAAGAGATCTCTATTAACATACCTCAATACAGAATGCACCTGTAAACATGTAACACAGTGACTATACACAGAACGCACCAGTAAACATGTAACACAGTGACTATATACAGAATGCGCCTGTAAACATGTAACAGTGACTATATACAGAATGCACCTGTAAACATGTAACATATTGACTGTATACAGAATGCACCTGTAAACATGTAACACAGTGACTATATAGAGTATGCGCCTGTAAACATGTAACGTAGGGACTATATACAGAATGCACCTGTAAACATGTAACAGTGACTATATACAGAATGCGCCTGTAAACATGTAACATAATGACTATATACAGAATGCACCTGTAAACATGTAACACAGTGACTATATACAGAATGCACCTGTAAACATGTAACACAGTGACTATATACAGAATGCACCTGTAAACATGTAACACAGTGACTATATACAGAATGCGCCTGTAAACATGTAACACAGTGACTATATACAGAATGCAAACATGTAAACATAGTGGCTATATACAGAATGCGCCTGTAAACATGTAACAGTGACTATATACAGAATGCGCCTGCAAACATGTAACACAGTGACTATATACAGAATGCGCCTGTAAACATGTAACAGTAACTATATACAGAATGCGCCTGTAAACATGTAACACAGTGACTATATACAGAATGCACCTGTAAACATGTAACACAGTGACTATATACAGAATGCACCTGTAAACATGTAACACAGTGACTATATACAGAATGCACCTGTAAACATGTAACACAGTGACTATATACAGAATGCACCTGTAAACATGTAACACAGTGACTATATACAGAATGCACCTGTAAACATGTAACACAGTGACTATATACAGAATGCACCTGTAAACATGTAACATAGTGACTATATACAGAATGCACCTGTAAACATGTAACACAGTGACTATATACAGAATGCACCTGTAAACATGTAACACAGTGACTATATACAGAATGCACCTGTAAACATGTAACACAGTGACTATATACAGAATGCGCCTGTAAACATGTAACACAGTGACTATATACAGAATGCACCTGTAAACATGTAACACAGTGACTATATACAGAATGCAAACCGGTAAACATAGTGGCTATATACAGAATACGCCTGTAGACATGTAACATATCCTTGTTAAAAGGAGTCGTCCCAGAAGACAGGAAATTAGCAAATGTTGTGCCCATTTACAAGAAGGGTAGTAGGGAGGAATCGGGGAACTATAGGCCAGTTAGTCTTACGACAGTAGTGGGGAAATTAATGGAAACCATGTTAAAGGAAAGGATTGTTGAACATCTAAAAACACATACAGGGTTATTCAGAGAGCATGAAAAGCTGGAGAATGAAAAATTTTAGGTCAAAATAGCCAAACCAGAAAAATTCTCCCTTTCATCTCACTTTCCAAATCGGCTATTTTGACCTAGAATTTTTCATTCTCCTGCTTTTCACGCTCTCTGAATAACCCTGCTAGATTACAGGATCAGAAACAACATGGGTTTACCTCAGGGAGATCATGCCAAACTAATCTTATTGATTTTTTTGATTGGGTAACAAAAATAATAGACACAGGTGGTGCAGTAGACATTGCTTATTTAGATTTCAGTAAGGCTTTTGATACTGTTCTGCATAGAAGGCTTATCAATAAATTGCAATCTTTGAGCTTGGATTCCAATATTGTTGAATGGATTAGGCAGTGGCTGAGTGACAGGCAACAGAGGGTTGTGGTAAATGGAGTTTATTCGGCGCAAGGTCTTGTTACCAGTGGGGTACCTCAGGGGTCAGTACTTGGACCCATTCTATTTAATATTTTTATTAGTGATATTGCAGAAGGTATTAATGGAAAAGTATGTCTTTTTGCTGATGACACAAAGATTTGCAACAGGGTTGACGTTCCTGGAGGGATCAGCCAAATGACAAATGATTTAGGTAAACTAAAAAAATGGTGGGAGATGTGGCAATTGAGTTTTAATGTGGATAAGTGCAAGATAATGCACCTGGGACGTAAAAACCCAAGGGCTGAATATAGAATATTTGATACATCTGAAGGTTGGGATTTAGGGGTTATTATTTCAGAGGATCTAAGGGTAAGTAGTCAATGTAATAGAGCAGCAGGAAATGCTGGCAGAATGCTTGGAAATGCTGGCAGAATGCTTGGTTGTGTAGGGAGAGGTATTAGCAGTAGGAAAAGGGAATTGCTCATGCCACTGTACAGAGCACTGGTGAGACCTCACTTGGAGTACTGTGTGCAGTACTGGAGACCGTATCTCCAGAAGGATATAGACATCTTAGAGAGAGTTCAGAGAAGGGCTACTAAAATGGTGTACGGCTTGAAGGAGAAAAGTTACCAGGAAAGGCTTAATGATCTTAACATGTACAGCTTGGAAAAAAGACGAGACAGAGGAGATATGATAGAAACATTTAAATACGTAAAGGGAATCCACAAGGTAGAGGAAGGGAGTATATTTAAAAGGAAACAAAGTAGCAAAACAAGAGGACATAGTCTTAGATTAGAGGGGCAAAGGTTTAAAAGTAACATCAGGAAGCATTATTTTACTGAGAGGGTGGTGGATACATGGAACAGTCTTCCAGTTGAAGTGGTAGAGGCCAAAACAGTAATTGAATTTAAGCAAGCATGGGATAGGCATAAGGCTATCCTAAACAAAAGATAAATCCAGGTAAAGTATCCATGTAATTGGGCGACTAGATGGGCCGAAGGGTTCTTATCTGCCGACATTTTTCTATGTTTCTATGTAACATATTGGCTATATACAGAATGCGCCTGTAAACCTGTAACAGTGACTATATACAGAATGCAAACATGTAAACATAGTGGCTATATACAGAATGTGCCTGTAGACATAGTGACTATATATAGAATACAAACATGTAACACAGTGACTATATACAGAATGCACTTGTAAACATGTAACACAGTGACTATATACAGAATGCACCTGTAAACATGTAACACAGTGACTATATACAGAATGCACCTGTAAACATGTAACACAGTGACTATATACAGAATGCACCTGTAAACATGTAACACAGTGACTATATACAGAATGCACCTGTAAACATGTAACACAGTGACTATATACAGAATGCACCTGTAAACATGTAACACAGTGACTATATACAGAATGCACCTGTAAACATGTAACACAGTGACTATATTTTCTGGGTTAATGTGTATATTTGTGTTTTTAATATCTTGCATTTTATTACTTTGTGTTTCTGTAACAATTCAATGTTCTTGAATCCAGGACAAACTGAAAACCAGAGAAATCTCAATGTATCCTTCCTGGTAACACACTATGGGCCATATTACATAGTTGGTGCTAACTTAACCAGAGCTGTTGTAAACTTAACACCCCCATAGGCTATATTGGCTCTGGGAAGTTTACAACAGCTCTGGTTAAAGGAACACTCTACTCAAAAAAATCACCCCCCGTTTTTTTATCCTAACCTATCCCTATTCCCTTAATAAAACTTTAGATTTTTTTTTTTGTTTGTAACTGTAATACTTACCCTAAAATCCTCTTGTTTCCAGCAGCGTCTTTTTTTTTTTTATACTCACCTCCCTCCTCTTCCGCTCCCGTCCTTCTTGCTGCGTCTTGGCTTCTGGTTTACGTGAGAAGCGCGCATGCGCGCCTCTCACATAAGCCAGCCAATCGGCAGGCTTCCTCCCGGCTCCCTCTGAGGATTAGTGTTGCGCGCAAGAGGATGCGCGCAACACTAACCCTCAGAGGGAGCCGCCAGCTTCTGCGGTGAGTAGGAGACGTCATCGCGCTGAAAGCGCGATGACGTCTCCCACTCGGCAAAAGTCGGCAGAAGCGGGAAATATGAATCCCGCTCTGCTGACTGACAGCTGGGAGGGCGGAGTAAAGTCCTCCGCCTCTCTCAGCTGTTTTCAGCTTTTTGAGCTGAACCGCTGAGCGGAGGGAGGGGGGACAGAGGGCAGCATACTCTGGGCATCATGACCACCTAAAATAGCTTAGGTGGTCATGTTGCCTAGAGTGTCCCTTTAAGTTAGCACCAACTATGTAATATGGCCCTTCATAAATAAATCTTATTGATAATTTGGCTTCTCGGAGACTGAATACACAGACACACGTTCCTCGACACTCACCCAGCTTATATATCAAGACATAGGTAATGGTCCACATGGTGCCAGGGACCTTCAGCGCCTTACTGGACAGGTCTCTGAAGCCCCCTTTGCTTTGTGGACTCTTGTGGTCCTCTTGACTTGTTGGCTCTTCTCCCTGCAGGACCCTCGCCCCGATACACAGCACAGCCAGGAGGTAGGCAGTTGCTAGAAGGAGGAAGAGGAGCCTCCAGCCCAGGATGTCAAGCAAGGTTAGAGATCCACCTCCGGCCAGCACGGAGCCCAGTTTATAAGCCACCACCTGCAGCGAGTTGCCTACTCCCACCTGTTCTTTTGTCAGGACCGCCACAGACACTGCATCAAGCGCCACATCCTGCAGGGAGGACAGCACATGCATCAGCAGGAGAAGCCAGGCCAGGGGAGTGAAGGCACTTTCGGATGGAAGGAGGGAGCACAGGAGGCAACATATACACAGGCCACCTGTACTAAGACGAAGCCACGTCCTCCGGCTCCAGCGTCCATCAACTAAAGGTGACCAGAACATCTTCAGCAGCCATGGCAGGTACAGAACCCGCGTGAGGCCGATATGCGAGAGAGAGAGTCCCTGAGTACGTAGGAGGACAGGAAGGAGACCTGACTGAAGACCATAAGGAAACCCTTGGACCAGGTACAACGTCCCTAAAGGAACATAGGTGGTGGCCATGACAGGTGACTCAGTCAACGATACAGGACTCAGGTCTGAAAGCCAACGGTGAAGGTCACAATATGTGGAAAAGCTCAGAAAGAGAAGCTTAGAAGATCTGGAGTCGCCATGGAGTTGGGCAGAGCCAAAGAGCTACAGTGGAGTGAAGAGTCACCATGAATAGTCCAGTGTTCGAGACCACTGGAGACACGACAAAGGAGCTCACGAATGGCCACACAGAACATGCAGCAGGAAAAGCTCAGAGGAGACAAAGTGAAAGATTAAATATTCCCAGCAGCCACTTCCAGGACGGCAAAACCTGTAAAAAAAAAAAAAGGTTTTAATACTGAAAAAAGGAACAATATCGTGTTATATATAAACTCTGCAAACCTCCAGAGTGTCTATTCAGGAGTGAAGTCCTTATTAATCGGCCCAAATTCCCCTTTTCTCACCAGTGTCCCTCTTCTCCATATATTCAGGGTGTGTGGGTGTGTTTTTAGGAGCTCCTCCATATATTCAGGGTGTGTGGGTGTATTTTTAGGGATTCCTCCATATATTCAGGGTGTGCGGGTGTCTTTTTAGGGGTTCCTCCATATATTCAGGGTGTGTGGGTGTATTTTTAGGGGCTCCTCCATATATTCAGGGTGTGTGGGTGTCTTTTTAAGGGTTCCTCCATCTATTCAGGGTGTGTGGGTGTCTTTTTAGGGGCTTCTCCATATATTCAGGGTGTGCGGGTGTGTTTTTAGGGGCTCCTCCATATATTCAGAGTGTGCGGGTGTCTTTTTAAGGGTTCCTCCATATATTCAGGGTGTGCGGGTGTTATTTTAGGGGTTCCTCCATATATTCAGGGTGTGCGGGTGTATTTTTAGGGGTTCCTCCATATATTCAGGGTGTTCGGGTGTATTTTTAGGGGCTCCTCCATATATTCAGGGTGTGTGGGTGTGTTTTTAGGGGTTCCTCCATATATTCAGGGTGTGTGGGTGTGTTTTCAGGGGTTCCTCCATATATTCAGGGTGTGTGGGTCTGTTTTTAGGGGCTCCTCCATATATTCAGGTGTGTGGGTGTTATTTTAGGGGTTCCTCCATATATTCAGGGTGTGTTTTTAGGGGTTCCTCCATATATTCAGGGTGTGCGGGTGTGTTTTTAGGGGTTCCTCCATATATTCAGGGTGTGCGGGTGTGTTTTTAGGGGTTCCTCCATATATTCAGGGTGTGCGGGTGTGTTTTTTAGGGGCTCCTCCATATATTCAGGGTGGTGCGGGTGTGTTTTTTAGGGGTTCCTCCATATATTCAGGGTGTGCGGGTGTATTTTTAGGGGTCCTCCATATATTCAGGTGTGTGCGGGTGTATTTTTAGGAGTTCCTCCATATATTCAGGGTGTGCGGGTGTCTTTTTAGGGGTTCCTCCATATATTCAGGGTGTGTGGGTGTTATTTTAGGGGTTCCTCCATATATTAAGGGTGTGTGGGTGTCATTTTAGGGCTTCCTCCATATATCAGGGTGTGCGGGTGTATTTTTTAGGGGTTCCTCCATATATTCAGGGTGTGGGGTGTTTTTTAGGGGTTCCTCATATATTCAGGGTGTGTGGGTGTCTTTTTAGGGGCTCCTCCATATATTCAGGGTGTGTGGGTGTGTTTTTAGGGGCTCCTCCATATATTCAGGGTGTGTGGGTGTTATTTTAGGGGTTCCCCCATATATTCAGGGTGTGCGGGTGTCTTTTTAGGGGCTCCTCCATATATTCAGGGTGTGTTTTTAGGGGTTCCTCCATATATTCAGGGTGTGTGGGTGTTATTTTAGGGGTTCCTCCATATATTCAGGGTGTGCGGGTGTATTTTTAGGGGCTCCTCCATATATTCAGGGTGTGTGGGTGTTTTTAGGGGCTCCTCCATATATTCAGGGTGTGTGGGTGTTATTTTAGGGGTTCCTCCATATATTCAGGGTGTGCGGGTGTATTTTTAGGGGCTCCTCCATATATTCAGGGTGTGTTGGTGTCTTTTTAGGGGTTCCTCCATATATTCAGAGTGTGCGGGTGTTTTTTAGGGGTTCCTCCATATATATTCAGGGTGTATTTTTAGGGGTTCCTCCATATATTCAGGGTGTGCGGGTGTATTTTTAGGGGCTCCTCCATATATTCAGGGTGTGTGGGTGTCTTTTTAGGGGCTCCTCCATATATTCAGGGTGTGAGGGTGTGTTTTTAGGGGTTCCTCCATATATTCAGGGTGTGTGGGTGTTATTTTAGGGGTTCCTCCATATATTCAGGGTGTGCGGGTGTGTTTTTAGGGGCTCCTTCATATATTCAGGGTGTGCGGGTGTGTTTTTAGGGGCTCCTGCATATATTCAGGGTGTGTGGGTGTTTTTAGGGGCTCCTCCATATATTCAGGGTGTGCGGGTGTCTTTTTAGGGGCTCCTGCATATATTCAGGGTGTGTGGGTGTTATTTTAGGGGTTCCTCCATATATTCAGGGTGTGCGGGTGTGTTTTTAGGGGCTCCTTCATATATTCAGGGTGTGCGGGTGTGTTTTTAGGGGCTCCTGCATATATTCAGGGTGTGTGGTGTTTTTAGGGGCTCCTCCATATATTCAGGGTGTGCGGGTGTTTTTAGGGGCTCCTCCATATATTCAGGGTGTGCGGGTGTCATTTTAGGGGCTCCTCCATATATTCAGGGTGTGTGGGTGTGTTTTTAGGGGCTCCTCCAGATATTCAGGGTGTGCGGGTGTCTTTTTAGGGGCTCCTCCATATATTCAGGGTGTGTGGGTGTGTTTTTAGGGGCTCCTCCATATATTCAGGGTGTGCGGGTGTATTTTTAGGGGCTCCTCCATATATTCAGGGTGTGTGGATGTTTTTAGGGGCTCCTCCATATATTCAGGGTGTGTGGGTGTTTTTAGGGGCTCCTCCATATATTCAGGGTGTGTGGGTGTTATTTTAGGGGTTCCTCCATATATTCAGGGTGTGCGGGTGTATTTTTAGGGGCTCCTGCATATATTCAGGGTGTGTGGGTGTCTTTAGAGGCTCCTCCATATATTCAGGGTGTGCGGGTGTCATTTTAGGGGCTCCTCCATATATTCAGGGTGTAGGGGTGTGTTTTTAGGGGCTCCTCCATATATTCAGGGTGTGCGGGTGTGTTTTTAGGGGCTCCTCCATATATTCAGGGTGTGTGGGTGTCTTTTTAGGGGCTCCTCCATATATTCAGGGTGTGCGGGTGTGTTTTTAGGGGTTCCTCCATATATTCAGGGTGTGTGGGTGTGTTTTTAGGGGCTCCTCCATATATTCAGCGTGTGCGGGTGTGTTTTAGGGGCTCCTCCATATATTCAGGGTGTGTGGGTGTGTTTTTAGGGGCTCCTCCATATATTCAGGGTGTGTGGGTGTCTTTTTAGGGGCTCCTCCATATATTCAGGGTGTGCGGGTGTCTTTTTAGGGGCTCCATATATTCAGGGTGTGTGGGTGTTTTTAGGGGCTCCTCCATATATTCAGGGTGTGCGGGTGTCTTTTTAGGGGTTCCTCCATATATTCAGGGTGTGCGGGTGTATTTTTAGGGGTTCCTCCATATATTCAGGGTGTGTGGGTGTGTTTTTAGGGGCTCCTCCATATATTCAGGGTGTGCGGGTGTGTTTTTAGGGGCTCCTCCATATATTCAGGGTGTGCGGGTGTCTTTTTAGGGGCTCCTCCATATATTCAGGGTGTGTGGGCGTTTTTAGGGGCTCCTCCATATATTCAGGGTGTGCGGGTGTCTTTTTAGGGGTTCCTCCATATATTCAGGGTGTGCGGGTGTATTTTTAGGGGTTCCTCCATATATTCAGGGTGTGCGGGTGTGTTTTTAGGGGTTCCTCCATATAGTCAGGGTGTGTGGGTGTGTTTTTAGGGGTTCCTCCTTATATTCAGGGTGTGTTTTTAGGGGCTCCTCCATATATTCAGGGTGTGTGGATGTTTTTAGGGGCTCCTCCATATATTCAGGGTGTGTGGGTGTTTTTAGGGGCTCCTCCATATATTCAGGGTGTGTGGGTGTTATTTTAGGGGTTCCTCCATATATTCAGGGTGTGCGGGTGTATTTTTAGGGGCTCCTGCATATATTCAGGGTGTGTGGGTGTCTTTAGAGGCTCCTCCATATATTCAGGGTGTGCGGGTGTCATTTAGGGCTCCTCCATATATTCAGGGTGTGGGGGTGTGTTTTTAGGGGCTCCTCCATATATTCAGGGTGTGCGGGTGTGTTTTTAGGGGCTCCTCCATATATTCAGGGTGTGTGGTGTCTTTTTAGGGGCTCCTCCATATATTCAGGGTGTGCGGGTGTTTTTTAGGGGTCCTCCATATATTCAGGGTGTGCGGGTGTGTTTTAGGGGCTCCTCCATATATTCAGGGTGTGTGGGTGTGTTTTTAGGGGCTCCTCCATATATTCAGGATGTGTGGGTGTCTTTTTAGGGGCTCCTCCATATATTCAGGGTGTGCGGGTGTCTTTTTAGGGGCTCCTCCATATATTCAGGGTGTGTGGTGTTTTTAGGGGCTCCTCCATATATTCAGGGTGTGCGGGTGTCTTTTTAGGGGTTCCTCCATATATTCAGGGTGTGCGGGTGTATTTTTAGGGGTTCCTCCATATATTCAGGTGTGTGGGTGTGTTTTTAGGGGCTCCTCCATATATTCAGGGTGTGCGGGTGTGTTTTTAGGGGCTCCTCCATATATTCAGGGTGTGCGGGTGTCTTTTTAGGGGCTCCTCCATATATTCAGGGTGTGTGGGTGTCTTTTTAGGGGCTCCTCCATATATTCAGGGTGTGCGGGTGTCTTTTTAGGGGTTCCTCCATATATTCAGGGTGTGTGGTGTGTTTTTAGGGGTTCCTCCATATATTCAGGGTGTGCGGGTGTCTTTTTAGGGGCTCCTCCATATATTCAGGGTGTGGGTTGTGTTTTCAGGGGTTCCTCCATATATTCAGGGTGTGCGGGTGTGTTTTTAGGGCTCCTCCATATATTCAGGGTGTGCGGGTGTCTTTTTAGGGGTTCCTCCATATATTCAGGGTGTGCGGGTGTGTTTTTAGGGCTCCTCCATATATTCAGGGTGTGCGGGTGTCTTTTTAGGGGTTCCTCCATATATTCAGGGTGTGTGGGTGTGTTTTTAGGGGTTCCTCCTTATATTCAGGGTGTGTTTTTAGGCGCTCCTCCGTATATTCAGGGTGTGCGGTTCTTACAAACCCCTCATTACTTCTTCCCATGTCTAAGTCCCAGCTTGGCACCAAACGGAAGTGTTTTCCTCCATGCAGGGATGAGAGGAGGAGCTTCCGGGTCATGAAAGGGCTTTCTAGGGGTGAATAAATCCTGGTAATGGCCTTTACACCTGCAGTATTATGAATCTATGCTATTATATACTATTCTTACTCCCACAAATCACCGGGAGCAGAATCCTGTAACACAGAGAGATCAGGTCCGGGTCCATACGGTGAAGCTGTGCTGGAGGCAGCCATATGCAGCAGGTCATGTGACGCAGGCTGAAGGCAGATCATGTGACAGCTAGTGGCGGCCATCTTGCTACACCCACTCTCTCACTGTACTGAGGGATGACTGAGTGCCCCAGAGTTATTAACAATTCCAATTATTAATAAAGTGCTTAATAAACAGAGAGGATTCCTCTTTAACCCCATCGCTGCTGAGCCATTTCATTGCTGTGTGCTGAGCTCATGTTCACTAATTTGTGCTTATCACGTTTACACGCTGTATTAAATCACGTTTACACGCTGTATTAAATCACGTTTTCATGCTGTATTAAATCACGTTTACACCCTGTATTAAATCACGTTTACACGCTGTATTAAATCACGTTTTAATGCTGAATCTGTTAAACAAATTGTTGGGTCTATTCACTGAAGGGGTTATTCGTTCGGCGCACTTTAGTAAGTTCAATTTGCCAACCCTGAGGTTATTTCAGCATTCACAACAGGGTTGCCGTAGGCATATGCCGAACAGCTGACGACCCGCCGAACGCAGACGATGATCCGCCGGGGAAACTGACAAATGCAACCACAGACCGTCGAACCGTAACCGGAATCCACTTGGTTCCCTCGGGACGAGTCCAGGATTGTCTGGACACGAGTCTCTTCAGGAAAGGCAAACTTTATTGTGACGTCACAGAATGCTCACACAGGATTGAATCGCAAAGAGTGAGCCCCGAACTCACCCTGACAAGGGGTCTTATACCCCGAATACATAATTAGGTACATCCCAATTAACCCACCTCCCGGTGACACTATGCCACCCCACGTGGGTTAGTACCTCCCTTGGTTAATTACAAAGACATTCCATACATTGGTCATAAATTGGCAAGTTTCATGTTGGTTTGACAGAAGATGATTTGCTGCTACGCTCAATCCGGCCTGTGCCCACCTCCCTAGAGCCTGTTTGTTATTTGTTGTAGATAAGACCTGGTCTGTTTCTATGCTCTTCTTTGTCTTGCTGCAGGCCTCTATGACCTTGGTGTATCCATTTCTCATCCTGTCCCTGTGTGCCAGGAACGGCCCGGATCTTCCTTAATTTTAATTGCTTCACTGCTAATCTAACACATTCCTAAAATTCTATGTAAACTTCATTCTAGTTTCAACTAAAATCTACCTAGTTATATTCAAGTGAACCAATATTCTGAACAAGATGGCCGCCTGGCTCATAATGGCGTCCATCTTCTGGCCTGATTCTCCGTCATTCCCCCCTTGGCTCAAGCCTCAGGTTCTCCTCCTGAGACTTGTAGCCACTACACCCCACTAATATTATTCTTGAGTTCCTCATGCTTTGGGGTATCTATTTTTGTCAGGAACATATCTTGTGGGATAATCAGTGGTATCTTTTGTGTCTGTGTAGGTGTCAGTGCTCTCTTGCATAATGGCCATAGACATAGCCCTATGCGGTACAGTAGTGTCCCTATGACCAAGATCACCACCAACATCAGAATCATGGATCCAATCTGTGAAATAAATCTCAGGATGGATCCGAACCACTCTCCAAACGCTCCGAACCCATGGAGTGGATTCCAGCCTTCGGCAGCGATCCGTCTTGCTGTGTTCTGCAATTGTGCTACCTTCTCCTGGTGATCTTGGATTACCTGATAATAGTCAGGGACGTCATGTGTGGTGTTCTTGATGAAGGTGCAACATTCATAATGCATTGTCATCTCACACAGTCCATTCAGAGCTGCACTGATCTGTTCCAGTGCCAAATCGTGTATCATTTGTACCTTTCGTATCTCTCGTACTTCCAGATTCAGCAACTGAATATCCATACTAGTCTTATTCAAAATCTCGTCCATCAGACTGGCATAACTGTTCATTCTTACCATTAACTCTCTCCCCCATCCAGTCCATGCCAGGAACCATGCCCATATCCGATTCGCTTTCCTGGACAACTCTCTCTTCTGTCTCTCAAACACCAGTGGGTACCTAGGGTGAAGTGCTGTGTCTGTATCAGTGTCATCTCCCCTTACTCTCTGAATTGGAATCAGTTTAGCCAGATAACACATTCCCGTTGTTGTAGGTGGTACCCATGTGTAACACACCCTTTCACAACACACCTGGTACCCTCCTTTCAATATAAATGGTGATAAATGTAGTGTTCCCTTTGATATTTCTATCATCAGTTGTCTCAGTCGTCTCATCATATCCAATGCACTCTGCCTTCCATTGGTCACATTCGCAATCACCTCCTCCTGGTCTTTTGTGAGTTTTCTACATCGTATATGTAGCGCTGTGTTAAAATCTTGCTGGGGCAGTACCTATTTTTGGCCACAAGATGGAGACTATCGCGATCAGAGATACTGGACATTGGGACTACAATGCCCGGCATGCTTTGCGGGAAGACAGGAAGTGGGTGGAGACTGGACACTTACATCCTCTGCCTCGTGGAGAACGCGCCAGGGAACGAGAGAGAGCAGACGCAGTGCCATATTTTGTGAGAGGACCTAGGGCGGAGAGCAAGTGAGACCTGTCAAATCCGTTACCGGGTCATTCAGTCGCAAGAGAAGGAGCCCTCCAAGTTCCAGAGTTGCTGCAGGTGGAACCAACCGAAGACCTCGAGTAAGGAGTCACCGCAAGTTGATCGGGTACAGAGAGCAGGCGGTGAGCTGAGGAAAAGTCGTGGACAAGCTACGGGAAGTTAGACAACGGATCCGGCCGCTAGTATCCCCAGTCAAAATCCAGCGGAGAGACGTCCTGGGTCAGCGGAGCCTAAAGCAACCAGCGGATGGGTGAGAGGCCTCTAAGGCCGTTTATAAATACAAAGAGCACGCTGCTGTTTTCTCTTTAAAGTCCACAGGGCCCCAACTTGACTAGTCGAAGACATTGCTTGAGTAAATTCACTGGCCAGTTGAACAGTACCCGGGTACCTTACACACATACATACCCTTTACATTCTGGGACTTAACCTGTGCAGGACTCATTTTTGCTACGAATTGGAACGGGGGTTTAAAATACGTTCCGAATATATTTTTCTCTTTTCCGCTGCGCGTTTATCGTGATACGAAGTGATTGTATATTCTGGGGTTCCGCTACGTGTCCCTTTTCCGAATATTCGTGCAATTGCATTTTCTTTTATGTTCGGTTACGAATATTTTATTTTCCGAAATACGAAACCTCGTGTTTCGTTTCTTTTCCGCTACGCGTTTTATCGCAATACGAAAGTACTGTAATAATATCTGTGAATACCGTATCTCAACATCTGCCGATATTTTAGTAAACTATTTAAATGATAAAAACTCACAACTGTGTTGGAGTATATTTATTCCCTAGTGCGGGGAGACTGACCCGTGGTTCATTTTCAGCGGCTCCTTCGGGAGTGAGCGCTACATATATATATAGAAAATTTGCCTTCTCTTTTGTGTTGAATGTGTAAATGTACGATGTCCAGTTGAACTTACTTGAATTACACAACCCACCCTCGTTATTTGTTTCTCTATCTGGTCCTAGTTGAAAACACCATTCTGGTGGGTACACTGGTCCTGTTATGGGGTACCCGGGACTGAATGCTTCTGGCTTTTCTCGTGGTGCATCAAAAGCATGTATTGTGACATTTCCTGACACAAACATACTCAAATTCATTGGAACAGAGGCAAATGGTATATGAATTGTCTCTGGGTGCAGTCTACTACACACCCAGCACGCGGTTTGCCCAGACTTTTTAGCGTAGTCATATTTAAATTGCACAAGTAAATGTCCTCTTGGCATAATCTCGGATATCGCCTCTCGCTTTTGTCTCCACATAGTACGGTTCTCCATCACCGGGTGCGTACCATTCCAGATGTGGGAGATATCCACTTTCTTGGTGGTGCTTGGGCACCTGGGGCATGCTCCATGTGAGAGTCCATAAATCAAATTTACAAGGTACAAAATCAGTACCAAAAATGCCCCAAATGTCAAAATCCCATGGGCAATTCTTTTCACAGTCACATAAACCCAATCCCTCCCCACCGGAATTTCAAAAACAAAAGACATTTCCGGTTGATCAAGGGTCGGGGCCGGGCCCCTAAAAAAAAAACCTTGGGGTATCCCCCGGGGGGATCCCTTTGTTCCCTTGTTGGTGGATGGTCAGGCATTATTGTGTCCATCAAAACACCCACTTGTTGAATCTTTTGGGTGCTTACAATTGAATCTTTTAGGTGCTCGCAACTGTGGTCTTTGTCAGCTTTAGCCTCAATGGATTGGTCTCGTTGGTGACGACCTTCCACTCTGGTTCAGGATTGGCTGCAGCTACCTTCAGTCTGGAGTGATGTATCCACGGGACCACCTCGGCAACCTTCACTGCTGTAGGGGTTGATAACAGGACAAGGTAAGGACCTCTCCATTTTGGGCCTAGTGGGTCATTTTTCCACTCCTTCACCCATACTGAGTCACCTGAACAATACTTATGCAGTGGGGGATATAGAAAGTGAGGTATATTATCTCCCACCCAAGTATTCAATTTCTGCATTGATTTACCTAACAGTACAACCTGATCATTTAGTTTAGTTTTCCCCAATGCCCGAAGGTCCCCCCTTAGCCCATTAATCAGAGGGGTAGGCCGTCCGAACATGAGCTCATATGGGCTTAGCTTCAATTGGGGGGTTGGCCTGCACCTGATGTGCAATAAGACTATCGGCAGCACATCCAACCAGCCTAGTGACGTCTCTTGGCACAGTTTGGACATCAAAGTCTTTAGGGTACGGTTCATTCTTTCGACTTTTCCCGAGCTTTGGGGCCTGTAAGCAGTATGTAGCTTCAAGGTAATGACCAACAGACGGGCAAGCTGTTGTAAACAGTTCTGTATGAATGCGAGGCCATTGTCCGACCGTATCTCGAGAGGAAGTCCACAGCGTGGTATTATTTCTTTCATCAGACTTTTCACCATTTCCACTGTCTTCTCCGTCCTCGTCGGGAAAGCTTCTACCCATCCTGTCAGGGTACACACCATTACCAGTAGATATTTATATCCTTTGCAGGGTGGCAGTACTGTGAAGTCTATCTGTAATGATGCCATTGGGGACAGTCCGATTGGCTGCTTCCCTGGGGGTTGAGATGGGCCTGTTCTTGGATTATTTTTGGCACATGTCACGCACTGCTGGGCTATTGCTTTGCAGACTACTGACAGTCCTGGCACATAGAAGTGTGGCTCCAACTGTTCCATCAGTTCACTTCCTCCATAGGTACTTGCGTGAAGCGTTCTCACAATCTCAGGCGCCAATGTTGCTGGTAGGACTATTTGTCCGCTCTTCAACTGGAACCATCCGTCTTCTCCATATCCGCCTTGTTCTTCTGATAGCCATTTCTTCTCCTTCTCTGAATACACGGGTGTCCATTCACTCAGTGGCGCTGGTAGGAGTGCAGCCATCACCGGTGTTGCTTTGTATCGTGCCAATTCTCCATGGTTTCCCCAGACAAATTCTTCTTTTGGGAAATAGTATCGCCAGGCAAAAAACAGCAGATCTTGTCTCTCCTGCGTATCTCTCACTGCTGGTATGAAAAAGTTCATCACACTTTTCTTCATTCTTGACAGTTTGTTTTTGATAAGGGTCTCTTTGAGAAAGAACCTCACCAACGGAGCTTGATATTCTTCTGCTCCCAATTCTCCCAAACTCAGCAGTATTCATGTGATCCTCAGATTATTATGAGGGTTGGCTTTTAGATTGTCAAAACGTGAGGCGAAATTTTCTGCTCGTTCAACTTCGGTTACTTTTGTATCTTCTCCATACTGAATTTTACGCCGAAGAATTTCAGCATCATTTTGTATGCTCTGCGGAGTCTTTGCTGAACTTCTGAGGTGTTAATCATAAGACAGTTTCTTGCGAGTTCAGAGGAGTGGAGTAGAAATTTCGGCCTTGGGACCGTGTTGGGAAAAGCCATTGGATATAATCATGGTTGACTTCTAATAGTTCATAATCGTTGTGCCATTTGTGCAAAATAATTTCAATAAATTCGCCTTTTGGTTAAAATTTTCTCCAATTCATGTAGAATTCGTAATTAGGCATGGGAGGTTGAGTGTATTGCTTGCAGAGCAGGACCTTGGCTTGATCAGGTGATATTAATGGTTTTGCAGCAGCTTCTGCAGCTTGGTCAGCACGCCTGTTGCCTTTTGGGATTTCATCATGACCTTTTTGGTGGCCACAACAGTGCATAATACTGACTGCACTTGGTTTCCATACAGCTTCTAGGAGGGCTGCGATTTCAACTGCATACTTGATTTGCTGTCCTGAGGAAGTAAGCAGGCCTCTTTCTTTGTAGAGTGCACCATGTGCATGGACAGTCATAAAGGCATATTTGGAGTCAGTATAGATATTTACTCTTTTGCCTTCGGAAATTTCCAGAGCCCTGGTTAGGGCTGTTATTTCAGCCAGTTGTGCCGATGTATGGCCTGGTAGAGAATTTGCTTCAATAATTTCTTCTGCTGAGACAACTGCATAGGCGGAGACTTTCTTCCCATCATCCATATAACTGCTACCATCAGTGAATAACTGTAGATCGTATTTGTCTAGGGGTACGTCTTTCAAATCTGGTCTGCTACTGAACACTTCTTCCATGACTTGGAGGCATTCATGATTTGGATCCTCTTCACAGTCAGGCAGTAAAGTAGCAGGGTTCAAGGTAGCGATGAGGTCCAAATGAACCCGTGGATTCTCACACATCATAGCTTGGTACTTCATCATCCGGCTGTTGCTGAACCAGTAGCTTCCTTTCACATCAAGCAGGGCTTTGACAGCATGTGGTACCTTGACATTTGTCCAAGGGTCAGCTTGTCTGCTTCTGCTATCAGCATTGCGGTGGCTGCCACACCTTTCAGGCATGGGGGTAGGCCGCAGGCCACAGGGTCAAGTTGCTTGGATAGATAGGCCACAGGCCTTGGCCATGAGCCAAAGTTCTGAATTAGCACTCCTGTGGCTGTTTGGTTGTGTTCATGCACATATAGCTGGAAGGGCTTGCTGTGATCTGGCAGACCCAGTGCTGGAGCTTCCATCAGGAGAGTTTTTAATTTTAGGAAAGTTGCTGCTTGCTCTTCTTCCCCGAGGAAGGGGTCTTGCTCTCCCCCCTTGGTGGCTTGATGAAGGGGCTTAGCAATGTCTGCAAAGTTGGGGATCCACAGGCGGCAGAAGCCTGCAGCTCCCAGAAATTCACGGACCTGTCTCCTTGTCTTTGGTTGGGGTATTCGGCATACTGCTTCTTTTCTTTCTGCCCCAATGCACGCTTGGTACCTGTTAATTGAAAACCTAAGTATTTTACACTTTGTTTGCATATTTGTGCTTTCTTTTTGGAAACTCTGTAACCTGCAAGGCACAGCAGATGCAGCAGGGCTTTCGTGGCAGAGAGACAGTCTTTTTCTGTGGGAGAAGCTAGTAATAAATCATCTACATACTGTAGTAGAACAACTTTGTCTGGCTGAGCGTTGAAGGACAGGAGGTCCTGGCTGAGCGTGCATCTGAAAATTGTGGGCGAGTTTTTGAAACCTTGAGGGAGGCGTGTCCAGGTCATCTGATGGCGCACTCCCGTAGTAGATTCCTCCCACTGAAACGCAAAGAGGGGCTGGCTTGCTGGAGCCAGGCGGATGCAAAAGAAAGCATCTTTTAAATCAAGCACCGTGTAATATTCTGTATCGCCGGGAATTAATGCCAATAAATTGTATGGGTTGGGAACCACAGGGTGTAGAGTTACTGTGGCTTCATTGACGGCCCGTAAATCTTGGACTGGGCGGTACTCTTGTGTGCCCTCTTTCAATACTGGCAACAGTGGTGTGTTCCACGGTGACACGCAGAATTTCAATATGCCGTGGTCTTTAAGTCTCTGCAAGTGTGTCTGGATATTCTGCTTGGCTTTTTGTGGAATATGATATTGTCTTAGAGCCACAGGCGTTGCGCCTGGTTTCAAGTCAACGTACACTGGAGGGATATTTACAGCTCGTCCGGGCGGGTTTTCCTCCGCCCAGACTCCAGGGATTCCCAGGAGTAGTGTGTACGGGTCTGGGACGGCCGGCGGGGTTGATGCGTGCGCCATTCACTCAAAAGCTCCTTACTAACATACCTCAATACAGAATGCACCTGTAAACATGTAACCTAGTGACTATATTTCCTACATATTTTTTCTGTTAATCTGTATATTTGTGTTTTTTTTTTTTTAATATCTTGCATTGTATTACTTTGTATTTCTGTAACTGTAACACTTCAATGTTCTTGAACCCAGGACATGCTTTGAAAACGAGAGAAATCTCAATGTATCCTTCCTGGTAAAATCCTTTATAAATAAATAAATAAATAAATAAATTCTTCTTCTCTTGGCATAATTACTGCAATTTTTACAGGTTGGGTATTCTGGCTGGCTGGGTTGTACTGCCGTGTAGAGCTGCCACTCTCTGGCAGGTCTAATCTAGCGTGACCCCCGGGAAGAAATGTAATTTAGGCTTGCAATTTGCAGAGGATATCCCGCCCCAGTAGCTGGATGGGACATTCGGGCATATACAAAAATTCATGTTCCACATTATGCCCACCCACACTACATTTTCGAGAAGCAAGAAAGGGGTACTTAGCAGACACCCCCATTGCTCCCATAATATCAACCTCATTTCCCATTGGGGGTGCAATTTGCTGTGTTACAACAGAATATTCGGCACCAGTATCAACCATAAAAAATTCATCTTTACCTCCCACTCTCATAGTGACCGTGGGCTCGTGATTACCGAACGGGATGGGCCCAGGTCCGTGTCAATGTGCACCTTGCCCTTCAAATGACATTCCCGCCAAACCAACAAACCCTGCACCGGCACCATCATTTCTCTCATATCTGCCGTTTGTTACCTGGCCATTGGAGGCTTGACCTCCCGATTCCCCAGCCTCCTCCTGTACCCCAAATTTAGCCAAAAATGCAGGACAATCATTTTTCCAGTGACCTTCACCCCAGCACCACGTGCACCGGTTGGGCCCCAGGGGTTCCCTAGGGGCTCCCCTACCTCTACCTCCTCGACCCCTTGCTCTCCCTCTCTCCGGGGCACCTCTTCCTCCTCCGTTACCCATATAACCGACCACCCCGGTGTGTCCTCTTTGCTTCCTCATCTCCTCCCGCTTTTCTTCTAGATACCGGTTATGAAACACTTTATTAGCAATTTCTACCAATTCACTAATACCTTTACCTAAAAACCCATCTATTCTCTGTATTTTATTCTGTATGTCTCTCTGTGACTGACCCACAAAGGAAGAATTAATTAACCTCTGATTTTCCACCGCCTCAGGGTCAATAGGACTATTCATCCTATATGCATCTAGTAATCTTTCTAGAAATGCACTTGGGGTTTCTTTAGAATCTTGCACAATATCCGCTATTTTCCCCATGTTCGTGGGTTTCTTCCCTCCCGCTTTAACACCCATTATTACCGCTGTCCGGTACGTCTGTAGGTGAGCAATGCCTTCAACGGTATTGTATGGCCATTTGGGATCTGTTTTGGGGTAGTGTTCCTCTGCCCACGCTTCTGGCTGGGGCTTGCTATCTTCTACGGCTTGGGCAAGTAGAATTTTTCGCGTGCTACTATTTATTTGGGCTCTTTCCTCCGTTGTGAACATTGTCAGTAGTAATTGCTGACAATCTGCCCATGTGGGGTTATGTGTAAGCATGACTGACTCTATCATACTGGCCACTGCCGCGGGATTAGTGGAGTACAGTGGTGTGTGTGTTTTCCAGTTAAATAAATCAGTTGTTGTGAATGGGACATATGTGTATTGTACTGGGCCAGGTAATCCATTTTCCAGTAAGGGACCTGGCACCTCCCGTAGGGGCAGTTGCATTTTACTTTTGCCGGGGTTGTGCTGGTATGGATCTCGGGGCTTATGTATATTGTTCGCTGCGCGAGTGGTGGCCCCTTGATTTACATTTCCACTCTCATCATCACTGTCCTCTGGGGTTACCAGTTTATATACGTTCCCATCGGGCATTTCAATCCTTCCTGGCGGGACCTCTCTGTCACTACCGCCCGCAGCCCCCTCCTCTTCTTCCGCAATACCACGAGCCGGAGCGAAGGGAGCCGGCCGGAAATAGCAGCTGCCTGCTCCCCCCTCTCCGCCCGTGCAACTGCGGCACTCAAAGCTTCTCTGGCTGCCCCATAACATGACGGATAGGGCGGGGGCAGGGAATCAATCTCCTCCGGTTGTTCTACCAACACCGGTTTCCCTTTTTCATCATTATCTTTATTATTCGGGGGTACCTGTTTCTTGTTCTGTCCCGCCATCATTATAAAATGACTTTTATCTTTTACACAATACCTCCATATATCTATATACGGGTACTGTTCAGGATGACCGCATTTCCCGGTTACCTGGGAGTGCACTCTCTGTATTAACTCCGGGTCCATAGACCCCTGTTCTGGCCATTCTGGAACTAACAGTGGCCACACCATTGTACACAATAATTTTAACTTTTCTTTAGTCAAATCCATTCCATAATCATGGGTTGCATACAACACTTCAAAATTCCGCACCATATACTCCAAGGGCGTCTCACCCTTCTTAACCTTCTTGGGTTTGGACGACCCGTTACCCATTGTTACTCTTAAGGGCGGTAACTTTCTCACAATGCAGATATTACTTTCAGCAAAAACGCTTGAAATCAATGGTCTGGTACTTCAGTCAACAGTCCTTTTGAAACGTATTCTTTTCCTCCGTCAGTAGCCGACTGCAGTCGCCTGAGCCGAAAACGTACTTTAGGAGTCCACTCTCAGGTTTGCTCCCTCACTAGGCGAGTAGGCGCCAAATCACTCTCAGCACTCTCAGCACCACTCACAACACATACTTGTACCAGATTCATTCAGCACAAAACAATACATAAACAGCTCTACTCTCTCTACTAGCCGAGGGCACGCCGTCCCTCCTTTTGGCTCCTTATACCCAATTGATTGATCTCAACTCTTGTCTGTTTGTGACTATGTGCACCCCGTTCTATGACAACACTCCATTCTGCAATTCCAATTTGCCTATGGGTAATCCACCCACCCGGCACCACTCCCGCTGCAGCTACCGCTGGCCCCAATTGGCCCCCTTTACTACCCGACATACACACTAGCACTGACTCAGGGCTCTCAGCCCAGTCACAGAAATCCCTCCTCCTTTTCTTGTCCACGTGCAGAAGCTTTGTTTCCAAACACTGACTATGACTATGCAACTCCACGTGGCTACCCTCTCTTACAGAACTACCCTTCGGTTAACATCCGATCCCCCGGGTTCAGACACGCGCTAGCCACTCTGGCTCCTTTGCTTGTCTGTGCTGTCGGCGGCGGGTTCGGTATGTCAACGAGACTGTGGCCGCTGGTCACCTTATCCGACTATGATCGGACGTTCCCGTTATACCGGTATTTCCATTACACATACAAACACATAGAAGACACTTTACTTATCGCCACACTGCTCGCTGTTTCCTTAGACTCGGTGGTGTCCCAGCTTCCCGGGCCGGGGGTCCGTTTGGGACGAGACGAGGTCCACTGAACAGGAAATCCTGCTTGGTGCCTGCAGATGTCAGCTCACCTTCAATGGACGCCCCACCGGCGGGATCACTCGCACCTGCAGTCAACCGCTACAGTGTCCAGAAGTCGTTGCCGTGCTGGCAAAAGGCCCGTATCCTGGCTCACGAGCCCCCAGAAATGTAACCGGAATCCACTTGGTTCACTCGGGACGAGGCCAGGCCGACACGAGCAAGGATTGTCTGGACACGAGTCTCTTCAGGAAAGGCAAACTTTATTGTGACGTCACAGAATGCTCACACAGGATTGAATTGCAAAGAGTGAGCCCCGAACTCAACCCGACAAGGGGTCTTATACCCCGAATACATAATTAGGTACATCCCAATTAACCCACCTCCCGGTGACACTATCCCACCCCACGTGGGTTAGTACCTCCCTTGGTTAATTACAAAGACATTCCATACATTGGTCATAAATTGGCAAGCTTCATGTTGGTTTGACAGAAGATGATTTGGTGCTACGCTCAATCCGGCCTGTGCCCACCTCCCTAGAGCCTGTTTGTTATTTGTTGTAGATAAGACCTGGTCTGTTTCTACGCTCTTCTTTGTCTTGCTGCAGGCCTCTGTGACCTTGGTGTATCCATTTCTCATCCTGTCCCTGTGTGCCAGGAACGGCCCGGATCTTCCTTAATTTTAATTGCTTCTCTGCTAATCTAACAAATTCCTAAAATTCTATGTACGCTTCATTCTAGTTTCAACTAAAATCTACCTAGTTATTATTCAACTGAACCAATATTCTGAACAAGATGGCCGCCTGGCTCATAATGGCGTCCATCTTCTGGCCTGATTCTCCTTCAGAACGCAGTCAATGAAGTGCCGAAAAGAGCCGTTCAGCCACCAAACTGGGGCAGCGAAGAGCGTACCAGCTATGTGACCCTCTTTTTTTTGCATTGCTCTGTCCAGACCCCAATCCTACCTAAAGACCAATCATCATTAACCTATAAAGGATGGGACCCTATTCCAGGGTTGCTGGTAGATAGAAAAATAAGTGCTCTTCTTTTACGGCACCTATTCCACCCCATTATTCCATCTCCAGCCACTAATAATAGATATCCGGAGACAGATACCATCAGTGCGGATACACGTCGCTGATAGTATCAGCTCCTGGAATCCATGGCGCCCAGCGCATCCCTGTCGTGAGCTCTGAGCAAGCCTGCAAGAAGCGTGGAGGTACGCGGGTAAGTATTCCCATGTCTTCTGTTACAACAGTCAGAGTGTAACGTTGGGGGCTTCCAGCCCTACCTGTGTGCTTGAGGACAGCAAGTCTGATGCTGCTCGCTGACCACTGCCCGGTTTAAATGGAGACAGGCAGGGAGGTGATTGCATGAGGTGTGGCTTGAGTGGGGGGCGTGGTCTGGTGAAGGTCTTTAAAAACCCTCAGTATAGTTTCAGAAGTTGCCAGATCGTGGTGATCCATACCTGAGCTCCTTGTACCTGACTGCTATATTGATTTAACCTGTTATTGACCTCTGCTTGTGTTCTGACCATTCTGCTTTCTGTTGCCCTAGACTATTTTCTTGTACTACGCTACTGCTCTGATACCGACCCGGCTATTCCATTTGACCATTCTGAACTCTGTATTCCTGATTCTGGCTCGGCTGACTCCTCTCCGTATTGTTAACCCTTTTCTGTCTAGCTAGTTTACCTGGCCAATTCTAAGGACCAGACAGATAGGGATCATTCACAGCTACACTGTTGGTAGCTTCTGGGTTTTGTGGAGTGTTGGGGGTTAAGTACTGCGTGGTGGGATCTGGGAACCGTGACACAGAGGAAGCGTCAGATCGCGCACTCTCTAATCAGGAATCAGAGGTATGTGGTGGGATTTTTAGAGCTATTTATTTACCTGTGTTAAGTGATCTTTGCCAAAAGCAGAAAAATAAACATCAGGTTCTGCGAGTTGATATTTCTATGAGAAATGCCGGCTCTGAGGAGAAAAACCAGAAACTGTGGAATGACTTGTTCTTCTACACCAAGGGACAAAGTAACACCTCCTATACAAAGTATACAAAGCACAGGGGTCATTAGTATGGTAACGGAAAACTTCCTAATTGTGCTTGGAAGCCCCCCAATATATATATATACCTCACTGTGTCTATGTATAGATTCTGTCCTGTTTGTATAAGTCCCCCTGCCCCCAGACCTGACCAGAGCAAATGGCGTGAATTAATAGGCATGGCACATCCTGTAACCGGGCTCACCACAGAGTCACCATGGAGACCTAAGATAGCCAAATCGTTTGGCCAGCACAGTTCATGTGCACCAGAGTAATATTGGAGCGGAGTTGACATTTCTCATGGCTGGACTTCCCTGGTGATGCCTTCATGGATGGGGGATGTGAGGGGTTAAAGCGACCATTCTTTGCTCAGTTAGTTCAGCGTGGGGGTCCACAGCTCTAACATCTCATGTCGATTGAACTCCGGATTTGAAGCCCACTGGAAGCAGTCAGATACAGGGACTGTGAGTTTAGCTGGTGTTTATTTTCCCTTTTATTTTATGTATCTGTCTGTACCATTTATCCATTTCTTTTATGTATCTGTCTGTACCATTTATCCCTTTTATTTTATGTACCTGCCTGTACCATTTATCCCTTTTATTTTATGTATCTGTCTGTACCATTTATCCCTTTTATTTTATGTATCTGTCTGTACCATTTATCCCTTTTATTTTATGTACCTGCCTGTACCATTTATCCCTTTTATTTTATGTACCTGTCTGTTCCATTTATCCCTTTTATTTTATGTATCTGTCTGTACCATTTATCCATTTTATTTTATGTATCTGTCTGTACCATTTATCCCTTTTATTTTATGTACCTGCCTGTACCATTTATCCCTTTTATTTTATGTATCGGTCTGTACCATTTATCCATTTTATTTTATGTATCTGCCTGTACCATTTATCCCTTTTATTTTATGTATCTGTCTGTACCATTTATCCCTTTTATTTTATGTATCTGCCTGTACCATTTATCCCTTTTATTTTATGTATCTGTCTGTACCATTTATCCCTTTCATTTTATGTACCTGTCTGTACCATTTATCCAATTTATTTTATGTATCTGTCTGTACCATTTATCCCTTTTATTTTATGTACCTGTCTGTACCATTTATCCCTTTTATTTTATGTATCTGTCTGTACCATTTATCCCTTTTATTTTATGTATCTGTCTGTACCATTTATCCCTTTTTGTGTCTTTTTATGTATTAAACCCCTATTTAATAGCTTTCTGGTGTTGGATGTTTGGTGACTCATGTGATTGGGATTACCAGTTCTATCAGGAATTTTTGGGATCCATTTGTGTCTGGGTCTGGGGGGATCTTGTCCCGTTCAGGACTTAGAAATGTGAAGCTGGTGGGGGTAACTCTCGGCGAGTAGAGCGCTAACCCCCAGGTGAGGAAAGTGAACCAAGCGTGCGGAGCACAGGCAGGAAGGCAGCAGCGTCTGCAGCCGTGTTCTGGGGTCACCTCCTGGCAGCCAAGCTATAGCACTCCTGATCCTTGTGGGGGGACAAGCCCAGTGTTACGTCACAAATATATAGTACGGACCCTCAATGACTGAGCCGCAAACTCAACGTGTGGCAATCTTGGAAAAGCATCTCCAGCCGTTACGTTAATTGCTCGTTATACAAAATGGCAACGGTGGAATAAGACTCGCAGCATTTCCATGTGTATATGGGGGGATGGCAAAATATGTATCGGCCTGACAATCCTAAATATGCTCATCTTGGCAGGGGTTGTTGGTTGTGGAAAGAGTTTCATAGGTTTGTCTGTAAACTGTATCCTCGAGGAAAGACATGTTACATTTGTATCATATTTATTAGCTGCATCACAACATAAATCCTTCATATTGTTTGATTATCACTGATTCTCACGGAAAGGATTATAGATTCATGATTTTAATCACTTTTAGATTTTCATTACTTTTGATTGGTCGACACACGTTGCTGGCAGAATCATACCGTAGTGCTGGTTACATATTAATGTATTATTTAGATTTGTTTTTTATGTGTTTCTGTAGCTCAGCCTGAATTACATGTATCCACACACCTAATACAGCGTATGGCTCACGGGGTGTGCGCATACACCAAGGGTCTAATAAGCCTCTGCTGTGTCTAAGAGTATTAGGAGAACTTATTATTCTTTATACTGATAATAATAACCTGTTAATGCAAGATTGTTAGCTAGTTAAGAACCCTTCAAACTTTATAACTGAGTCAGCACCTTGAATACAATGACTTCCCTTTCCCTGTCGCCCCCTGCACCAAGTGTTTTATTACAGTAATGTACACAAGTCACACACATATAACCCGACCCATCCGACACAAATCACACAGATATAACCTGACCCCTCCCCGACACAAGTCACACAGATATAACCCGACCCCTCCCGACACAAGTCCCACAGATATAACCCGACCCCTCCCTGACACAAATCACACAGATATAACCCGACCCCTCCCGACACAAATCACACAGATATAACCCGACCCCTCCCCGACACAAATCACACAGATATAACCCGACACCTCCCGACACAAATCACACAGATATAACCGACCCCTCCCTGACACAAAATCACACAGATATAACCCGACCCCTCCCTGACACAAATCACACAGATATAACCCGACCCCTCCCCGACACAAATCACACAGATATAACCCGACCCCTCCCTGACACAAATCACACAGATATAACCGACCCCTCCCTGACACAAATCACACAGATATAACCCGCCCCCTCCCTGACACAACACACAGATATAACCCGACCCCTCCCTGACACAAATCACACAGATATAACCCGACCCCTCCCCGACACAAATCACACAGATATAACCCGACCCCTCCCCGACACAAATCACACAGATATAACCCGACCCCTCCCCGACACAAATCACACAGAAATAACCCGACCCCTCCCTGACACAAATCACACAGATATAACCCGACCCCCCCCGACACAAATCACACAGATATAACCCGACCCATCTGACACATATCACACAGATATAACCTGACCCCTCCCTGACACAAATCACACAGATATAACCCGACCCCTCCCCGACACAAATCACACAGAAATAACCCGACCCCCCCTGACACAAATCACACAGATATAACCGACCCCTCCCCGACACAAATCACACAGATATAACCGACCCCTCCCTGACACAAATCACACAGATATAACCCGACCCCTCCCCGACACAAATCACACAGATATAACCCGACCCCTCCCCGACACAAATCACACAGATATAACCCGACCCCTCCCTGACACAAATCACACAGATATAACCCGACCCCTCCCTGACACAAATCACACAGATATAACCCGACCCCTCCCTGACACAAATCACACAGATATAACCCGACCCCTCCCTGACACAAATCACACAGATATAACCCGACCCTCCCTGACACAAATCACACAGATATAACCCGACCCCTCCCCGACACAAATCACACAGATATAACCCGACCCCTCCCTGACACAAATCACACAGATATAACCCGACCCCTCCCTGACACAAATCACACAGATATAACCCGACCCTCCCTGACACAAATCACACAGATATAACCCGACCCCTCCCCGACACAAGTCACACAGATATAACCCGACCCCTCCCCGACACAAGTCACACAGATATAACCCGACCCCTCCCTGACACAAATCACACAGATATAACCCGACCCCTCCCTGACACAAATCACACAGATATAACCTGACCCCTCCCGACACAAATCAACAGATATAACCCGACCCCTCCCTGACACAAATCACACAGATATAACCCGCCCCCTCCCCGACACAAATCACACAGATATAACCCGACCCCTCCCCGACACAAATCACAGATATAACCCGACCTTCCCTGACACAAATCACACAGATATAACCCGACCCCTCCCTGACACAAATCACACAGATATAACCCGACCCCTCCCTGACACAAATCACACAGATATAACCCGACCCCTCCCTGACACAAATCACACAGATATAACCCGAGCCCTCCCTGACACAAATCACACAGATATAACCCGACCCCTCCCGACACAAATCACACAGATATAACGACCCCCTCCCTGACACAAATCACACAGATATAACCCGACCCCTCCCTGACACAAATCACACAGATATAACCCAGTCCCTCCCTGACACAAATCACACAGATATAACCCGACCCTCCCTGACACAAATCACACAGATATAACCCGACCCCTCCCTGACACAAATCACACAGATATAACCCGACACAAATCACACAGATATAACCCGACCCCTCCCTGACACAAATCACACAGATATAACCCGACCCCTCCCTGACACAAATCACACACAGATATAACCCGACCCCTCCCTGACACAAATCACACAGATATAACCCGACCCCTCCCTGACACAAATCACACAGATATAACCGACCCCTCCCCGACACAAATCACACAGATATAACCCAGCCTCTCCCTGACACAAATCACACAGATATAACCCGACCCCTCCCTGACAAAATCACACAGATATAACCCGACCCCTCCGACACAAATCACACAGATATAACCGACCCCTCCCTGACACAAATCACACAGATATAACCCGACCCCTCCCTGACACAAATCACACAGATATAACCCGACCCCTCCCTGACACAAATCACACAGATATAACCCGACACAAATCACACAGATATAACCCGACCCCTCCCTGACACAAATCACACAGATATAACCCGACCCCTCCCGACACAATCACACAGATATAACCCGACCCCTCCCTGACACAAATCACACAGATATACCCGACCCCTCCCCGACACAAATCAGACAGATATAACCCGGCCCCTCCCCCGACAAATCACACAGATATAACCCGACCCCTCCCCGACACAAATCACACGATATAACCCGACCCCTCCCCGACACAAATCACACAGATATAACCCGACCCCTCCCTGACACAAATCACACAGATATAACCCGACCCCTCCCTGACACAAATCACACAGATATAACCCGACCCCTCCCCGACACAAATCACACAGATATAACCCGACCCCTCCCTGACACAAATCACACAGATATAACCTGACCCCTCCCCGACACAAATCACACAGATATAACCCGACCCCTCCCTGACACTAATCACACAGATATAACCCGACCCCTCCCCGACACAAATCACACAGATATAACCCGACCCCTCCCTGACACAAATCACACAGATATAACCGACCCCTCCCTGACACAAATCACACAGATATAACCCGACCCCTCCCTGACACAAATCACACAGATATAACCCGACCCCTCCCCGCACAAAATCACACAGATATAACCCGACCCCTCCACACAATCACACAGATATAACCCGACCCCTCCCTGACACAAATCACACAGATATAACCCGACCCCTCCCTGACACAAATCACACAGATATAACCCGACCCCTCCCTGACACAAATCACACAGATATAACCCGACCCCCCCCCGACACAAATCACAGATATAACCGACCCCTCCCCGACACAAATCACACAGATATAACCGACCCCTCCCTGACACAAATCACACAGATATAACCCGACCCCTCCCCGACACAATCACACAGATATAACCTGACCCCTCCCTGACACACATCACACAGATATAACCCGACCCCTCCCCGACACAAATCACACAGATATAACCGACCCCTCCGACACAAATCACACAGATATAACCCGACCCTCCCCGACACAAATCACACAGATATAACCCGACCCCTCCCGACACAAATCACACAGATATAACCCGACCCCTCCCTGACACAAATCACACAGATATAACCCGACCCTCCCCGACACAAATCACACAGAGATAACCCGACCCCTCCCTGACACAAATCACACAGATATAACCCGATCCTCCCTGACACAAATCACACAGATATAACCCGACCCCTCCCCGACACAAATCACACAGATATAACCGACCCCTCCCTGACACAAATCACACAGATATAACCCGACCCCTCCCCGACACAAATCACACAGATATAACCCGACCCCCCTGACACAAATCACACAGATATAACCGACCCCTCCCTGACACAAATCACACAGATATAACCCGACCCCTCCCCGACACAAATCACACAGATATAACCTGTCTTCTCCTGACATAAATCACACAGATATAACCCGACCCCTCCCTGACACAAATCACACAGATAGATAAACCCGACCCCTCCCTGACACAAATCACACAGATATAACCTGTCTTCTCGCTGACATAAATCACACAGATATAACCCGACCCCTCCCTGACACAAATCACACAGATATAACCCGACCCCTCCCGACACAAATCACACAGATATAACCCGGCCCCTCCCCGACACAAATCACACAGATATAACCTGACCCCTCCCTGACACAAATCACACAGATATAACCCGACCCCTCCCTGACATAAATCACACAGATATAACCCGACCCCCCTCCCGACAAATCACACAGATATAACCCGACCCTCCTGACATAAATCACACAGATATAACCCGACCCCTCCCCGACACAAATCACACAGATATAACCCGACCCCTCCCGACAACAAATCACACAGATATAACCCGACCCCTCCCCGACACAAATCACACAGATATAACCCGACCCCTCCCTGACACAAATCACACAGATATAACCCGACCCCTCCCTGACACAAATCACACAGATATAACCCGACCCCTCCCTGACACAACACACAGATATAACCCGACCCCTCCCGACACAAATCACACAGATATAACCCGACCCCTCCCTGACACAAATCACACAGATATAACCGACCCCTCCCTGACACAAATCACACAGATATAACCCGACCCCTCCCTGACACAAATCACACAGATATAACCCGACCCCTCCCCGACACAAATCACACAGATATAACCCGACCCCTCCCTGACACAAATCACACAGATATAACCCGGCCCCTCCCTGACACAAATCACACAGATATAACCCGACCCCTCCCCGACACTAATCACAGATATAACCCGACCCCTCCCCGACACAAATCACACAGATATAACCCGACCCCTCCCTGACACAAATCACACAGATATAACCCGACCCCTCCCGACACAAATCACACAGATATAACCCACCCCCCTCCCTGACACAAATCACACAGATATAACCCGACCCCTCCCTGACACAAATCACACAGATATAACCCGACCCCTCCCTGACACAAATCACACAGATATAACCCGACCCCTCCCCGACACAAATCACACAGATATAACCCGACCCCTCCCTGACACAAATCACACAGATATAACCCGACCCCTCCGACACAAATCACACAGATATAACCCGACCCCTCCCTGACACAAATCACACAGATATAACCCGACCCCTCCCTGACACAAATCACACAGATATAACCCGGCCCCTCCCTGACACAACACACAGATATAACCCGACCCCTCCCCGACACAAATCACACAGATATAACCCGACCCCTCCCCGACAAAATCACACAGATATAACCCGACCCCTCCCCGACACACAAATCACACATATAACCCGACCCCTCCCTGACACAAATCACACAGATATAACCCGACCCCTCCCTGACACAAATCACACAGATATAACCCGACCCCTCCCTGACACAAATCACACAGATATAACCCGACCCCTCCCCGACACAAATCACACAGATATAACCCGACCCCTCCCTGACACAAATCACACAGATATAACCCGACCCCTCCCGACACAAATCACACAGATATAACCCGACCCCTCCCTGACACAAATCACACAGATATAACCCGACCCCTCCCTGACACAAATCACACAGATATAACCCGGCCCCTCCCTGACACAAATCACACAGATATAACCCGACCCCTCCCCGACACTAATCACACAGATATAACCCGACCCCTCCCCGACACAAATCACACAGATATAACCCGACCCCTCCCTGACACAAATCACACAGATATAACCTGTCTTCTCGCTGACACGGATGTGAGTTCTTCAGTTACACCGCGCCTCCATTTGTCTATCTGGTTCCATTCTCCGCTAGCAGGTCCTGTGTGAGAGCTGGAGCTTCCTATGAGGCTCACACTCGTCTCTCGCACAGCACAGACCATATGAGCAATCCACGAGCAGGAGGTTGACATGACTTGCTCGATCCCTTTGGTTATTGTAAAGCGCTGCAGAAACTGTTGGCACTAGTGTCGCTAGGTGGGGGCGGAGTGTGTGGTCCCCACAAGGTGACACCCACCCTTAGGGTGACACCGTCACCAAAGACTTTGATTTTTGAGCCGGCCGGTTCAAAAATAAAAGTCTTTGGTGACGGTGTCACCCTAAGGCCGGGTCGTGTCACCCTAAGGCAGGGGTCATCAACATACGATCTTGCGAGATCGCGGCTGGTCACGTGGTTCCCCCAGGCGAGCGGCCAAACTCCATGCCTTCGGGAGCTCATAGGGAGCCAAAGATGCAGCAAACAGCACGCGGCGGCAGAGGTGAGCTGCTGGGGGCAAATTTATCCATGTGTGAGCTGGGAAACTATATCCATGTGTGAGCTGGGCAACTATATCCATGTATGAGCTGGGGCAAATTTATCCATGTGTGAGCTGGGGCAATATATCCATATGTGAGCTGCTGGGTGGCAATATATATCCATGGGCGAGCTGCTGGGGGCAATATATATCTATGGGTGACCTGCTGGGGGCAATATATATCCATGGGTGAGCTGCTGGGGGCAATATATATCCATGGGTGAGCTGCTGGGGGCAATATATCCAGAGCTGCTGGGGGCAATATATATCCATGTGTGCCTTCACTTTCACTGCCTTCGAACAGGCACCGTACTTGCTGGCAGTTCACCAAAATTTGTGTGTGAGCATATGAGAGAGCTCCACAGCAATAAACCTCACAGTAATGTGCGCTGTGTATGAGCATTCAGTGTTATGTGGGAGTACTGATTTATAAGTAAGAGTAGTTAAAAAAAATCCGTAAAACTCGGGGGGGGGGTGTCACCATAAGTTACCGCACCGGGTGACACCAACGCTAGTGACGCCACTGACTGTTGGCGCTATATAAATGATGATAATAACCGTGTCTAGCACAGTGATCACGCAGATCTGATTGGTCGATTCATGTCATGCGCTTGTTTTGAAGCCTGGACATTCAGATATAAATCTGGGAGATATATAATATTATCACTGAGTTAAAGAGCCCTGTCCACGGCCTGTGGTGCTGAATACCACAGATGCAGCCCTATGGTCAATGGACCGGGATGCGGTGCTGAATCTGTGAAACAGTATAACAAATAGATTTGTGAAAATGTTATAAATTCTTTATATTCCGTTTTGTTTTCATTCAGTTTTGGACGGAACTGGTTCGGCATTACGGAAGGGCTTCCGAAATACGAATCGGTATAATTTAGTCTAAATTGCGACTCGGAATGAAACACATATATCTAATTTATATGGAGTAATAGGAGGGGTTATATGGAGTAATAGGAGGGGTTATAGGGAGGTTATATGGAGTAATAGGAGGGGTTATATGGAGTAATAGGAGGGGTTATAGGGAGGTTACATGGAGTAATAGGAGGGGTTATATGGAGGTTACATGGAGTAATAGGAGGGGTTATAGGGAGGTTATATGGAGTAATAGGAGGGGTTATAGGGAGGTTATATAGAGTAATAGGAGGGGCTATAGGGAGGTTATATGGAGTAATAGGAGGGGTTATAGGAGGTTATATGGAGTAATAGGAGGGTTATATGGAGGTTATATGGAGTAATAGGAGGGGTATAGGGAGGTTATATGGAGTAATAGGAGGGGTTATAGGGAGGTTATATGGAGTAATAGGAGGGGTTATAGGGAGGTTATATGGAGTAATAGGAGGGGTTATATGGAGGTTATATGGAGTAAAAGGAGGGGTTATAGGGAGGTTATATGGAGTAATAGGAAGGGTTATATGGAGGTTATATGGAGTAACAGGAGGGGTTATATGGAGTAATAGGAGGGGTTATAGGGAGTATATGGAGTAATAGGAGGGGTTATATGGAGTAATAGGAGGGGTTATAGGGAGGTTATATGGAGTAATAGGAGGGGTTATAGGGAGGTTATATGGAGTAATAGGAGGGGTTATAGGGAGGCTATATGGAGTAATAGGAGGGGTTATAGGGAGGTTATATGGAGTAATAGGAGGGGTTATATGGAGTAATAGGAGGGGTTATAGGGAGGTTATATGGAGTAATAGGAGGGGTTATATGGAGTAATAGGAGGGGTTATAGGGGTTATATGGAGTAATAGGAGGGGTTATAGGGAGGTGATATGGAGTAATAGGAGGGGTTATAGGGAGGTGATATGGAGTAATAGGAGGGGTTATAGAGGTTATATGGAGTAATAGGAGGGGTTATATGGAGTAATAGGAGGGGTTATAGGGAGTATATGGAGTAATAGGAGGGGTTATAGGGAGGTGATATGGAGTAATAGGAGGGGTTATAGGGAGGTTATATGGAGTAATAGGAGGAGTTATAGGGAGGTTATATGGAGTAATAGGAGGGGTTATACAGAGGTTATATGGAGTAATAGGAGGGGTTATAGGGAGTATATGGAATAATAGGAGGGGTTATAAGGAGGTTATATGGAGTAATAGGAGGGGTTATAGGGAGGTTATAGGGAGTAATAGGAGGAGTTATAGGGAGGTTATATGGAGTAATAGGAGGGGCTATAGGGAGGTTATATGGAGTAATAGGAGGGGTTATAGGGAGGTTATATGGAGTAATAGGAGGGGTTATAAGGAGGTTATATGGAGTAATAGGAGGGGTTATAGGGAGGTTATATGGAGTAATAGGAGGAGTTATAGGGAGGTTATATGGAGTAATAGGAGGGGCTATAGGGAGGTTATATGGAGTAATAGGAGGGGTTATAGGGAGGTTATATGGAGTAATAGGAGGGGTTATACAGAGGTTATATGGAGTAATAGGAGGGGTTATAGGGAGGTTATATGGAGTAATAGGAGGGGTTATACAGAGGTTATATGGAGTAATAGGAGGGGTTATAGGGGGTATATGGAGTAATAGGAGGGGTTATACAGAGGTTATATGGAGTAATAGGAGGGGTTATAGGGGGTATATGGAGTAATAGGAGGGGTTATAGGGGGTATATGGAGTAATAGGAGGGGTTTTAGGGCTGGTGGATCACAGTCATAGTAACCAGCATTTGATTGTTTATCATAAGTGATCTCATGTGTCATGTGATCACTCTCCGAATGCAGAGATTGGTGACTTTTCTGGACGTGACCTCCATGGTGGCCTGTTGCGTGACACTATACCTCGCAGCACATTTAATATCTGCAGACACGCACGCGTTTCGCTTTTTAACTATACATAGAGCCTTGTTTATTTATAAATAAATATAAAAACGCAAAAAAATGCATCTGATACTATCAGGTCACTATAGAAGTTCATTGTTCTTTGGCCTGATCCAGGATGGGAGCGAAGGCAGACACTTGTGGCATCATATAGTCTCACATACGAAGGATGTGGCTGGGAGTGCCCATAGTCTGGATTGCCACCAGCATGGTTGTGGGGAGATGAGTAGAGTCCATGTAGTAATATGCGCACTGTCCATTAGAATTCTCCATACATTGGGGAAGGTTGCAGATTCTTCACAGTATCGTTATGGACACGGCCATCGAGTTCTCACAGTATTGATTTTGATGAAGGTCGGCAGGTCCTCCAGGAATCTTATAAGGGAGATTGGAATGTCTTTCCAGTGTTGTAGGGAATGTTGACATTTTCAGACGGATGGATATAAAGTGTCCACCCAGCAACGCCACAGAGACACAGGAGATTACTGTGTGGGGTATCAACTCTCTCATTGCAATGTCCACGGAGGCTGTGACCGTCCATGGAGGCAACACCACGAGGTGGATATTACAGTCAGCATGTCACTGTTCTCAGGTTGGTTCAATGACCCGTATGATCTGAGAAGGTTTGGGTAGTCATTAGTTTAGAACGGATGGGAACGATGGCTTTGCTAGGAGGGACCAAATAGACCACGTAAAGCTAATGCTGACATTGTGTAGATTGGTTAAGGCCTGAAAGTGACATTCTTTAGGCATGGTGTCATTCTATAGATTGGATAGGCCTCGCACTGATATTGTGCAGAAGGGATAGGCCTGCCTCATGGTGACATTGAGTAGATTGAATAGGCCTCGTGGTGACATTCTGTAGGCACTGTGACATTGGATAGGCTTCACGATGACATTGTATAGATTGGATAGGCCTCACGGTAATGTTCGTTAGGCATGGTGACCTTTTGTAGATAGACATTGTGTAGATTGGAAAAGGCCTCACACTGATAGGGCCATATTACAATGTTGGTGCTAACTTAACCAGAGCTGTTGTAAACTTAAAACCTCCATAGATTATAATGGCTCTGGGAAGTTTACAACAGCTCTGGTTAAGTTAGCACCAACATTGTAATATGGCCCATAGTGTGTAGACTGAATAGGCCTCACGGTGACATTGTGTAGATTGGATAGGCCTCACGGTGACATTCTCTCGGCACGTTGAAATTGCATAGGCATCATTTTGATATTGTGTAGATTGGGTACGTCTCTTGGTGACATTATGTAGGCATGGTAACATTGTGTGAATTGGATAGTCCTCATAGTGACATTGAGTAGCTAAAGTAAGCCACATGGTAACATTCTGTAGGCATGGTGACATTGGATAGTCCTCACGGTGACATTATATAGGCCTCATGGTGACATTGGATAAAGCCCGAATGACATTCTGTAGGCATGTTGGCATTCTATAGATTGGATAGGCCTCATGGTGACATTATATAGGCCTCATGGTGACATTCTGAAGGCGTGGTATCATTCTGTAGATTAGATAGGCCTCACACGGATATTGTGTCGAATGTTTTGGCCTCACGGTGACATGGAGTAAACCAACTAGTCCTCATGTTGACATTCTGTAGGCACTCTGACACTGGATAGGCCTTATACTGACATTTTGTAGGTTGGATAGGCCTCACGGCGATGTTCGTTAGTATGGTGACATTGTGTAGATTGGAGAGGCCTCACAGTGACATTTTGTAGGCATGGTGACACTCTATAGATTGGATAGGCCTCTTGGCGGCATTCTTTAGGTCAGATAGGCCTCGCGTGACATTTTGTGGGCATGGTGACTTTCTGTAGGTCAGATAGGCCTCGCGTGACATTTTGTGGGCATGGTGACATTCTATAGATTGGATAGGCCTCTCGTGGCATTCTGTAGGTCAGATAGGCCTTGCAGTGACATTTTGTAGGCATGGTGACATTCTGTAGGTCAGATAGGCCTCGCGGTGACATTTTGTGGGCATGGTGACATTCTGTAGGTCAGATAGGCCTTGCGGTGACATTTTGTGGGCATGGTGACATTCTATAGATTGGAGAGGCCTCTCGGTGGCATTCTGTAGGTCAGATAGGCCTTGAGGTGACGTTTTGTAGGCATGGTGACATTTTGAAGGTCAGAGAGGCCTCACAGTGACATTTTGTAGGCATGTATTCTGTAGGTCAGATAGGTCTCTCGGTGGCATTCTGTAGATTGGCGAAGCCTCTCAGTGAAAGTTTGAGAGCTCAGTGAAGAAATTCTTGGGAAGGAGGTAGAAAACCTTTTCTCATATTTTGGAAAATGTGTTATTTTTGTTCAATGTTCTGTAGATGAAAGTAAAAAGTGATGTCGTTTCTGCCTCTCAAAGTGCAATATTCTCCTCATAGATGGACAGGAGCAGGAGAATCGCCCAGCCAATGAGGAGGCCTAAGTTATGGAGGACGAAGAGAAGCCATGGCCGGCGATCCCTCACGTTCATCATGGATGGAAGCTGCAAGAGAAAAATAAGAGGATTTGTGATAAAGTTTTGTGATCTAGCCGGAAGGCGACATTTATTGTTCAGAAAGACAACAGCCATGGCCAGGGCGAGAGGAGAACTAGACATGAATGGTGCACCTAGTGCTGCAGTAAGGGCTTCTTGGACCTAAAAATTAATATTTTGGTGGATCCCTGGTGCACCTCTCTCATCCGCACTGTGCCTTAGTCCCATTTCTCCACCATATTTTGCCTTTGTCCTCTCTCTTGGTCAGGGACAGTTGGTGCCACAATACATAACTTTCCACTCTGCTTATTTCGGTGAATATGCCCGGAGTGACATCATATGAAGAGCAGAAGGGGAGAGCAGGTTAATGACGGCTGACGATTGTAACCGTGACGAGTTGCACTCACCATATCCGCAAGAGCAACGTAAAGAAAGAGGCCAGTGGCTACGGTGAATATCCAGTGCTGCACAGACTCGTTAGCCGAAATGGAGAGGGCAATGTACAGCCCGATGAAGGCCGTGAGGGCGCTGCCGAAATTTAGAGCAAGCGCCCAGCGCACCTTGAGTCCTGAGTGTAGGAGCGCGGCGAAGTCACCTGGGAGGAAAAGAAGAGATTGACCTTACTGCAGGGGAACCACCCAAAAGGAGGAGCTGACTCCCTATCCCAGAGCTCCCTCTCTCTGCGCCACCTTGCAGTGGGAGGAGCTGAGTCCATAACCCAGAGTTCCCTCTGTCTGCACCACCCTGCAGTGAGAGGAGTTGACTCCATTCCCAGCGCTCCCTTTGTCTTCATCACCTTGTGGTGGGAGGAGCCTATATCCCTAAAGCTTCCTCTATCTGCCCCACTTGCAGTGAGAGCCAGCTGACTCCATATCCCAGAGCTCCCTCTATCTGCACCACCCTGCGGAGAGGGGCAAACTCCATATCCCAGAGCTCCCTTCAGTGTCCCTCCTGCAGAGGGAGGAGCTTACTCCACATCCTAGAGCTCCAACCTGCAGCTCATACCTCAGCTCCCCATTCCCTGTGTCTCCCAGACTCTGCCGGGTCACTGACACTTACCCAGCTCATGGGGCAGCTCGTGGCACAGCACAGCAAGCGACGTGGCCAAACCCGTCTTCCAGGAAGTTGAGAAGGCCGCCCCCATCGCCAGACCATCTGCGAAGTTGTGGATTGCGTCTCCGATAGTGATCATGTAGGGGATCATTCGCTGCTCTGTGAGGGGATCAGAGAGGCGTCACTAGTGACATGTTTGTACCCCATTCATTTCCATCACAGTCAAACTACAGTCGAGTGAAACCGACGCATAGAGTGAGGTCAGGTTTTCTTTATACTGTACTGTTAATAAACAGATCACTTTATTATAAGCCCATAATACTTTAAACAACGACCCTCCACTTCAGCCCGGAAGTGCTGTGTGACGCTTAGAACTTAGGACCCACCGCGAGTCTTCACCGGGGGGATTTTGAAGCTGTCCTCCATGTCTCCAGCTTGCACCTGAAATGAGAAAGAACGCGGTCACTCCTGGGGGAGCAGCTTGTGGTACATTTACAGCAGGGGCAGGGCTCAACAAATCCCAGGCGCCAGGTCACCATGACTCGCCCGTGGTGCGGTTCGTGGGTAATGAGTGAAAAGGGAAAGGAAGAGCCAGGTCCTGGTCAGGTCACCTCTGCCAGACTGCACATGAAAAGTGCTGCCTTAACGTAAGCAGCTTTTACAGGTGGCTGGAGAGAAACCAGATACTAGGACTCTCTTGGAGCTGCTCCTTGACTTATTTATTGCTTTTTCTCATGCAGCATATAAAACGTGCGCAGGGCAGGGGAGCATCCTTCCTGTACAGCCCAGCAGCTTCATAACGTGTGCACAAAAACATGATGGGTGTGCAGGGCCGGATTTATAATTAAGCTAAGTAGGCATGTGCCTGCAAGCGTCCTGCTCTGCAAAAATCCCCCCTCTTTTACAGTTACAAGTACTTATACAGCGCCAACAGGTTCCGTAGCGTTTTACAATGGGGAAGTGTGAACAGATGAGATAATAGATAATAAAATATAAGGAACAGACAGCCCTGCCCGTAGGATAATTGTCCTGCTTTTATTTATTTATTTTACACAGAAAGGTGCTCTCCCGTGTCCTGTGGGACTTTACGTCTAAAAGTAAAAAAAGAAAAATGTGAACGTAAAACTAAAAAATGTGAAAAAAAACAACTTTTTTTAAAACTTTATTTATTTGCAAAGAGTGGCACCTTCAAGGAGGGTAACTTTCTCTATACAACCAATACAACTAAAATTAGCATAACAAATGAAAAGAAATAATTAGCTTTTAATTTCCTGTATGAACATATAAATATTGTGATTCAAATACATACCTTAGTTAATATGCCCATTAGTTTGCAAAGCGTGTTTTAATACAGATGGACTATGGTTTTCCCTTCCCCCTTTTTGTATGTTTCTCCAAAAGTTAAAATTTAAACCAGATGTGGTTAAATGTAAGTTCCAACGTTGCAAATGTATCCGCGCCATTTTAACTCTGACGTGGTAATATATCTGTATACTGATTTGCTGATCTATCACATTCTCTTTGCGGGGCAGAAATGAACCATGTCTGTTGGAACGCTCTCATTGGTTATAATTTGTTTGAGTTTCAATAAAAAGTTCTGGCTGAACAAAGACAAGTCAGATATACTGAAAGCAACACATTCTACTGTGTGACTGACTTCATTTGTCTCCGCTACAGCGTAAGCGCTGCGTCTTGCATCATTCTTGATTATATGAAAAGAAATGAGAGACGTTTTTTGGGATTCACGCTGTGGTAACTATGAATAGGAATTGGTTATATATATATATTTTTTATCAACAAAGTGTGTGTGTTTGTGTATTTATTTATTTTTACTTTTTTTATTATTATTATTTCAAGTTTACACTGAAAGACACCCTCCTGTGGTGGACCCACCAAAAACAATTTTTTGCTGGTACTGGCCCTTTAAGCACCCTTGAAATGGTATAAGGTCCATGTGTGTTTGTGTATTGCTATTTGTGATGAGTAATATGTGTAGTTCTGTGTGTTAGTTGTTAATGCAGCACACGGGGAGAGTTTATGGATTAGGCTTTAATGTGTATTTTGTTCGGTTTTTTTTATTTTGCTCTCGCTGTGATTTTTCCGGAAACTTTCACCTACATGTGATTTGCAACACAGTTTTGTCAGTAAAGTTGTTTCCAACATTCGGACGGACGGACGGAGGTGTGCATTCGTTTTGTATCGAATTGCAATTCGTTACAAATTTTGTTAATTTAGATTTCGGATGTACTTTTGAAATAACGAATTGATTTGATCCAAATTTAAACGAAACGGTATATAACGAATTTGATTCGTTATACTGTTTCACTAGAGAACCATTGATTAAATGATTCCTGAGCAGGATTTGATTAATTGGGATTTTATTGGAATCGATATGAGCTATCAAATCGATCTTAACTTTCAATACACAACATACACGTACTGACTAAAGCAACGGCAATATGAAACGAATCAGAATGGTTAGACTGTTACACAAAGCGCCCTGTCCCTGTAAATTGACCTGTGGTGCTGAATCTATTTAATTGGGGATTTATTTAGTGATCCGAAATTCAAATCTATATCAACTATCGAATCGACCTTAACGTTCAATACATGTCATACATTAATACAAGTCAAGTAGTACAGTACTAAAGCAAATAAATTAAATAAACAACTTTATGAAACGAATCTGATTCGTTTAACTGTTAGACAAAGCACCCCTGTATCCGTCCATTGGCCTGCGGGGCTGAATCGGTTGTCAGCACCGCAGGCCAATAGACAGCTCAACATTTAATCCTAGTTTGCCTTTTAACAGCAGGATTTGATTAATTGGGGTTTTATTTTGTATTCCGAAATTCGAATCGATATCAACTATCGAATCGATCCGGTATTCCAAAGAAACGAACTGTAATTACGAAACGAAACAAAACAAAATACGTAACAAAGTTACAAAAAACGAAATTAGTTTAAAACGAAATGAAACGAAACAAAAGGAATTTTCCAGCCGTGCACACCTCTACTATATGACTGATGGCAGGACGGCTGTAGTTTTTGCCTCCTCGATAGGGAAAGGTCAGACTGGAATAACGCAGGGAGCTCCCATCCCTCAGACCCCAAAAACAGTTCCTGGATCGAGCCTCCACCCAAACCAGAGAAACCCAGGGGTCTCCACGTGACAGTTACAAGTTTATAAAGTGCTAACAAGTTCCGTAGTGCTGTACAATGGGACATAACGCATATTACTTTCTGGGTAGGCACTAGGCTTGTGCACCGATTTTTTTTTCGGTTCGATTCGATTCGATTTTTCGGATTTTTAAACTTTTCGATTCGGCTCGTTTCGACCGATTTCTGTTTCGATTCGGTTCGGCTCGACTCGTTTTTCGTGTACATTTTTTTTTCGGAATTTCGACCGTTTTTCGTATTTTCGTGTCACTTTGCTCGTTTTTTGTATCGACTTTTCGTATTTTCGGAAATTTTCGTTTTTCGGAATTGTAAATGGTTTCGGAATATTGAGCATTTTTCGTATTTTCGTGTCACTTAGCTGGTTTTTTGTATCGACTTTTCGTATTTTCGGAAATTTTCGTTTTTTCGGAACGTCTGTTCTCCTCGTTTCAAAGCAATAAATTTCGATTTGACACATTTCAAGTACATTCGAAAATTCCGAAAATATTTTGTTTCGGCTCGGAAAACTTTTCGGATCTGCCATTTTCGGATCTAAAAATTTTTGGAAAATCGGCCGCATCCGAAAACACGAATCGGGAAATTTCGTGAAAATTCCGAAATTCCGAAACGCACATCCCTAGTAGGCACTGGTTGTGATGGCAGTGTTTCTCTGGATCATGGGACAGACAGACAGACAGAGCATAATGCTGCCCAGCGACACCGTGTACCATCATGTAACCCTTACAGGCGTTTACCTCTCTGCCCGCTCGCCCGCTGTGCGTCTCTTGACACAAGAAGCCAAGAATGGAAAGAAGTGCGAGAGGGAATATCGCTGTATTGAAAGACACCGTTTCCATTTCTTGTCAGATCCTGCTGACGGCCTCCGCCCAACTATTATTTTTTTTTCAGGTGATTTTCCTCCCCTTTTCCCACTCGTCGCCCGCTCTGACATCACTAGTGACCGGTCTGGTGACCGGCAGCCGGGAAATTCAAAATTCTGACGGCTGGTGACGCTGGGTGGGGGAGGAAACTCCTTCAATGCACCCGGTGGTATCTCCGGACCCGGGGGGGGGCACTCTACACATCTTGACCACTTTAAAACAAAAGAGTATTCCGGATGAGCAGAGCGTCGCCTGGTGACAGGAAATCTCTCGCTCTTTAACATGAAGCGATTAATGACAGGGCGAGCGATGGAAAGTAAATCTCTCCTACCAGATCCGCCTGCGACTCAAACCTCTCCTTCTTCTTCTTCTGCTGCTCCTGGTAATTCTGCAGCGCCAGGCCGTGGTCATGGCTGTGACCGGAGTGTACATCATCATCCTGCAAAACACCGGCAAAGCGGAACACCGGCGTCAGACAACGGGGACAGGATCACTCGTATGAGGACAAGATCACACACAGGAAGACAGGATCACACGCAGGAAGACAGGATCACACACAGGAAGACAGGATCACACACAGGAAGACAGGATCACACACAGGAAGACAGGATCACACGCAGGAAGACAGGATCACACGCAGGAAGACAGGATCACGCACAGGAAGAAGGATCACACGCAGGAAGACAGGATCACACACAGGAAGACAGGATCACGCACAGGAGACAGGATCACACACAGGAAGACAGGATCACACACAGGAAGACAGGATCACACGCAGGAAGACAGGATCACACGCAGGAAGACAGGATCACACGCAGGAAGACAGGATCACACGCAGGAAGACAGGATCACACACAGGAAGACAGGATCACACGCAGGAAGACAGGATCACACGCAGGAAGACAGGATCACACGCAGGAAGACAGGATCACACGCAGGAAGACAGGATCACGCACAGGAAGAAAGGATCACACGCAGGAAGACAGGATCACACACAGGAAGACAGGATCACGCACAGGAGACAGGATCACACACAGGAAGACAGGATCACACACAGGAAGACAGGATCACACGCAGGAAGACAGGATCACACGCAGGAAGACAGGATCACACGCAGGAAGACAGGATCACACGCAGGAAGAAAGGATCACACGCAGGAAGACAGGATCACACGCAGGAAGACAGGATCACACACAGGAAGAAAGGATCACACGCAGGAAGACAGGATCACACGCAGGAAGAAAGGATCACACAAAGGAAGACAGGATCACACACAGGAAGAAAGGATCACACACAGGAAGACAGGATCACGCACAGGAGACAGGATCACACGCAGGAAAACGGGATCACACGCAGGAAGAAAGGATCACACACAGGAGACAGAATCACACGCAGGAAAACGGGATCACACGCAGGAAGAAAGGATCACACACAGGAAGACAGGATCATACGCAGGAAGACAGGATCACACACAGGAAGACAGGATCACACGCAGGAAGACAGGATCACACACAGGAAGAGGGGATCACACACAGGAAGACAGGATCACACACAGGAAGAAATGATCACACGCAGGAAGAGGGGATCACACACAGGAAGACAGGATCACACACAGGAAGAGGGGATCACACACAGGAAGACAGGATCACACGCAGGAAGACAGGATCACACACAGGAAGACAGGATCACACACAGGAAGACAGGATCACACGCAGGAAGACAGGATCACACGCAGGGAAGACAGGATCACACACAGGAAGACAGGATCACACACAGGAAGAGGGGATCACACACAGGAAGACAGGATCACACACAGGAAGAAAGGATCACACGCAGGAAGAATTGATCACACACAGGAAGACAGGATCACACGCAGGAAGAAAGGATCACACACAGGAGACAGGATCACACGCAGGAAGACAGGATCACACGCAGGAAGAAAGGATCACACACAGGAGACAGAATCACACGCAGGAAGACGGGATCACACGCAGGAAGAAAGGATCACACACAGGAAGACGGGATCACACACAGGAAGACAGGATCACACACAGGAAGACAGGATCACACACAGGAAGAAAAGATCACTCGTATGAGGACAAGATCGCACACAGGAAGACAGGATCACACACAGGAAGACAGGATCACACACAGGAAGACAGGATCACACAGAGGAAGACAGGATCACACAGAGGAAGACAGGATCACACACAGGAAGACAGGATCACACGCAGGAAGACAGGATCACACACAGGAAGACAGGATCACACACAGGAAGACGGGATCACACACAGGAAGACAGGATCACACAAGAGGAAGAAAAAACACGCACAGGAGTCAGGATCACACAGAGGAAGACAGGATCACACGCAGGAAGAAAGGATCACACGCAGGAAGACAGGATCACACGCAGGAAGACAGGATCACACACAGGAAGACAGGATCACACAGAGGAAGACAGGATCACGCACAGGAAGAAAGGATCACACAGTGGAAGACGGGATCACACACAGGAAGACAGGATCACACACAGGAAGACAGGATCACACAGAGGAAGACAGGATCACGCACAGGAAGAAAGGATCACACAGTGGAAGACGGGATCACACACAGGAAGACAGGATCACACACAGGAAGACAGGATCACACAGAGGAAGACAGGATCACACAAGAGGAAGAAAAAACACGCACAGGAAGAAAGGATCACACAGAGGAAGACAGGAACACGCACAAGATGACATTATCACTCATAGGAAGACAGGATCACTCGTGGGATGACATGATCATAGAAAGACTGGATCTCTCATAGCAAGACAGGATCACTCATAGGAAGACAGGATCACTCATAGGAAGACAGGATCTCTATGAGGATCACTCATAGGATAAAAGAATCACTCATATGAACACAGGATCACACACAGAAAGACAGGATCACACACAGAAAGACAGGATCACACACAGAAAGAGAGGATCACTCAGTATAACAGGAACACACACAGGAAGACAGGATCACTTGTGAGATGACAGGATCATAGGTAGACTGGATCCCTCATAGGAAGACAGGATCACTCATAGGATAACAGGATCACAGATAGGAAATCAGGGTCGAAGACAGGATCACTTGTGGGATGACAGGATCATAGAAAGACTGGATCTCTCATAGGAAGACAGGATCACTCATAGGAAGACCGGATCACCTCGTCATGTTTTACCTCATGCCCCAGGAATATATCGAAGAGTTTCTCCATTACGAAGAAGCAGTAGAGACCCCCCAGGACAACAAGGAGCTTCCATATGTGAGAGCGATCCTCCTCTTCTCCGTGATCGTGTCCGTCCGAGGCGCTGTGATCGTGCAGGCCCAGGAACTACATCCAGGGAGAAAGCAGAGTCACAGGGTGAACGGAACCAACGGGATCTTATTCACTTCCAGAAGACACCGGATCCCCCATTCAGCCCCTCGTCAGTGACTCTATGACAGTAATTCCCAGCCGGATCCCCCATTCAGCCCCTCGTCTGTGACTCTATGACAGTAATTCCCAGCCGGATCCCCCATTCAGCCCCTCGTCTGTGACTCTATGACAGTAATTCCCAGCCGGATCCCCCATTCAGCCCCTCGTCTGTGACTCTATGACAGTAATTCCCAGCCAGATCCCCCATTCAGCCCCTCGTCTGTGACTCTATGACAGTAATTCCCAGCCGGATCCCCCATTCAGTCCCTCGTCAGTGACTCTATGACAGTAATTCCCAGCCGGATCCCCCATTCAGCCCCTCGTCTGTGACTCTATGACAGTAATTCCCAGCCAGATCCCCCATTCAGCCCCTCGTCTGTGACTCTATGACAGTAATTCCCAGCCGGATCCCCCATTCAGCCCCTTGTCAGTGACTCTATGACAGTAATTCCCAGCCGGATCCCCCATTCAGCCCCTCGTCAGTGACTCTATGACAGTAATTCCCAGCCGGATCCCCCATTCAGCCCCTCGTCAGTGACTCTATGACAGTAATTCCCAGCCAGATCCCCCATTCAGCCCCTCGTCAGTGACTCTATGACAGTAATTCCCAGCCAGATCCCCCATTCAGCCCCTCGTCTGTGACTCTATGACAGTAATTCCCAGCCAGATCCCCCATTCAGCCCCTCGTCAGTGACTCTATGACAGTAATTCCCAGCCGGATCCCCCATTCAGCCCCTCGTCTGTGACTCTATGACAGTAATTGGCAGCGTGCTGGGTACATAGCGCTTGCTCATACGTATGTTATGTCCGTTTGCCGGAGGCCCGTGTCTGCGTGACGTCACCCCCAGGAATGGCTCCGCTTTGACGTGTATAGAGTAGTAATAACCCCTACGATGCGCGGCCTCCTGTTACCTGCGGTATGAGGTGCAGCACCGCGTCACCGGTCAGCGAGCCCACAGCCAGACTCATGAAGAACTGGATGACATATTGATAGGCGCTGGTGCAGGCCGTACACATCAAGATGCAGATTCCAAACAGCGAGCACAGACACACAACCAGCGTCGCAATGGTGCCGTATATGTATTCTGTGCGAGACAGGAGTACAATGAGCGTCAACACAGACACACACCTGCTAACCATGACAATGCAGACATATCAGTGAATCCCAGACTCCCTGTATTGTGTCCTCTCTGTGTATTCTGTGTAACACAGACATATCAGTGAATCCCAGGCTCCCTGTATTGTGTCCTCTCTGTGTATTATGTGTAACACAGACATATCAGTGAATCCCAGGCTCCCTGTATTGTGTCCTCTCTGTGTATTATGTGTAACACAGACATATCAGTGAATCCCAGACTCCCCGTATTGTGTCCTCTCTGTGTATTATGTGTAACACAGACATATCAGTGAATCCCAGACTCCCTGTATTGTGTCCTCTCTGTGTATTATGTGTAACAGACATATCAGTGAATCCCAGACTCCCTGTATTGTGTCCTCTCTGTGTATTATGTGTAACACAGACATTTCAGTGAATCCCAGACTCCCTGTATTGTGTCCTCTCTGTGTATTATGTGTAACACAGACATATCAGAGAATCCCAGGCTCTCTGTATTGTGTCCTCTCTGTGTATTATGTGTAACACAGACATATCAGTGAATCCCAGACTCCCTGTATTGTGTCCTCTCTGTATATTATGTGTAACACAGACATATCAGTGAATCCCAGACTCCCTGTATTGTGTCCTCTCTGTGTATTATGTGTAACACAGACATTTCAGTGAATCCCAGACTCCCTGTATTGTGTCCTCTCTGTGCATTTTGTGTAACACAGACATTTCCGTGAATCCCAGGCTCACTGTATTGTGCACTCACTTTCCGCTGTGGTTAGCACGCCGTCCGTGGTGCCTTGGTCGTGGCTGCTGGTGCACGCCTGGCTGAGCTGCTGCTGGATCAGGCTGGGGCTGATTCTGGTGAATTGCTCAGGCGAGATCCCGAGATCATGATCCAGTCCGAAAATATTCATGATCTGCCTGGGGCTAAAACACGTCTGGAAGGACGAGGACAGGGGACACGGTATATTATTCTGCTCAGTTAACTCATTATGCCCTGCGAGTCAGATTGCCGGTATACACGGGAGAGATCCTGATACACGGGGGACCTCCTGCTACACGGGGGACCTCCTGCTACACGGGGACCTCCTGCTACACGGGGACCTCCTGATACATGGGGACCTCCTGATACACGGGGACCTCCAGAAGATATTAATGGAAAAGTATGTCTTTTTGCTGATGACACAAAGATTTGCAACAGGGTTGACGTTCCTGGAGGGATCAGCCAAATGACAAATGATTTAGGTAAACTAAAAAAATGGTCGGAGTTGTGGCAATTGAGTTTTAATGTGGATAAGTGCAAGATAATGCACCTGGGACGTAAAAACCCAAGGGCTGAATATAGAATATTTGATACATCTGAGGGTTGGGATTTAGGGGTTATTATTGCAGAGGATCTAAGGGTAAGTAGTCAATGTAATAGAGCAGCAGGAAATGCTGGCAGAATGCTTGGAAATGCTGGCAGAATGCTTGGAAATGCTGGCAGAATGCTTGGTTGTGTAGGGAGAGGTATTAGCAGTAGGAAAAGGAAGTGCTCATGCCACTGTACAGAGCACTGGTGAGACCTCACTTGGAGTACTGTGTGCAGTACTGGAGACCGTATCTCCAGAAGGATATAGACATCTTAGAGAGAGTTCAGAGAAGGGCTACTAAAATGGTGTATGGCTTGAAGGAGAAAAGTTACCAGGAAAGGCTTAATGATCTTAACATGTACAGCTTGGAAAAAAGACGAGACAGAGGAGATATGATAGAAACATTTAAATACGTAAAGGGAATCCACAAGGTAGAGGAAGGGAGTATATTTAAAAGGAAACAAAGTAGCAAAACAAGAGGACATAGTCTTAGATTAGAGGGGCAAAGGTTTAAAAGTAACATCAGGAAGCATTATTTTACTGAGAGGGTGGTGGATACATGGAACAGTCTTCCAGTAGAAGTGGTAGAGGCTAAAACAGTAATTGAATTTAAGCAAGCATGGGATAGGCATAAGGCTATCCTAAACAAAAGATAAATCCAGGTAAAGTATCCATGTAATTGGGCGACTAGATGGGCCGAAAGGTTCTTATCTGCCGACATTTTTCTATGTTTCTATGTTTCTATGTTTCTACACGGGGGAGCTCCTGATACACGGGGGACTTCCTGCTAAGGCTAGGGTCAGACGAGCGTGATTTCTACGGACTGTACGTCCGTGCAGTACGGACATCGTCAGTACGGATGACGCAGTAGTGGTCACACAGTCCGTTTTTTCACTGAAGTTATTTTTGACGGATGTAGCAGGGAAAAATAAATTACAATGAAAAAACATTCTGTCCGTCAAAAATGCTGGACGTATAAATGCCGTCCGTCTGACCATGCTCCATCACTCACACACAAAGCTATGCGGACGTTGTGGACGCAGCGCACTCCGCACGTCCGTTCTAGCAGTATTACGTTCTTGCCTAACCTGCGTCCGTTTGCAGCGTCCGTCATGCGTCCGCAGTTCAGTGCGGACGTACTTCATGTGTCGGGCTCCAATGGGCTTTCTGTCATTCTATCACGGACGTACTTTTAGGCGCAATCACGGACGTGAACACTACGCTCGTCTGACAGCAGCCTTAATGGGGGACCTACTGCTAAACGGGGGAGCTCCTGCTACATGGGGGACCTACTGCTAATCGGGGGACCTCCTGCTACACGGGGGACCTCCTGCTAAAAGGGGACCTCCTGATACACGGGGACCTCCTGCTACACGGGGGACCTCCTGCTAAAAGGGGACCTCCTGATACACGGGGACCTCCTGATACACGGGGGACCTCCTGCTAAACGGGGGACCTCCTGCTACATGGGGGGCCTCCTGTTAAACTGGGGGGGACCTCCTGCTACATGGGGGACCTCCTGCTAAACGGGGGACCTCCTGCTACATGGGGGACCTCCTGTTAAACTGGGGGGGACCTCCTGCTACATGGGGGACCTCCTGCTAAACGGGGGACCTCCTGCTACATGGGGGACCTCCTGCTACACGGGGACCTCCTGCTACACGGGGGACCTCCTGATACACTGGGGACCTCCTGCTAAACGGGGGACCTCCTGCTACATGGGGGACCTCCTGTTAAACTGGGGGGACCTCCTGCTACATGGGGGACCTCCTGTTAAACTGGGGGGACCTCCTGCTACATGGGGGACCTCCTGCTAAACGGGGGACCTCCTGCTACATGGGGGACCTCCTGCTACATGGGGGACCTCCTGTTAAACTGGGGGGACCTCCTGCTACATGGGGGACATCCTGCTAAACGGGGGACCTCCTGTTAAACTGGGGGGGACCTCCTGCTACATGGGGGACCTCCTGCTAAACGGGGGACCTCCTGCTAAACGGGGGACCTCCTGCTACATGGGGGACCTCCTGTTAAACTGGGGGGACCTCCTGTTACATGGGGGACCTCCTGTTAAACTGGGGGGGAACTCCTGCTACATGGGGGACATCCTGCTAAACGGGGGACCTCCTGTTAAATGGGGGGGGGACCTCCTGCTACATGGGGGACCTCCTGCTAAACGGGGATAAAAGCTTTATTACATCATTCCCTGAATAAAAATAATATGAAATGAAAACAATCCCAAAATCCAGGTTTCTGCCATTAAACCCACGTACACAGAGCCTGGAGTTACAGTGCTGCACGCACGAGCCACGAGGACACTGCCTGGCTGAGAGTGACAGGAGTTGCAGTATACTGTGACAAGGCACCCCGTACACTGCGCCTCCTCCCTGTTCGTCACCCCCCCCTGCATAATGCGTCCAGGGCCCTGACCCCAGCGATGACCTTCAAAATAGCTCTTAATAATGCAGCATCGCCACGGCTCGGGTGTCATTTGACATTTCAAATGGAACATTTTGTGTCCGTGAGAATACTTCATCGTCACGTCAGCCCTCGGCAGTGCGTCCGCTGCCCCCGGGACCACTGATTTTCCTTTCAATGGGAAATCTCCTCTATTTGGGTGACGGATCTGTCGATTTATCACCTGCCCCTAAATCACTGAGATTAAGCAGAATTAGAAAAAAAATCTGATTTATCTTTTTTTGGCTCTAAATTTCCTTTGCAATTCCCCTTCCTGTCGCAGTTTAGTGAATAATCCCTTATGAGCCTGTCCTGTTACTTTGGCAGCAGGTGAGCGCTACGGGACATCACTTGGTATCACCGGGCGAGTGAAACACCCCATCATTACTGGATTTGGTGCTTGGATTTGATTTTTTGCTCACCTGAGTCACCTCTTCCTGTATATGGATGATTTTTGGGGGTGCGAGGGGTTTGGGTGCGGTCGTTTTCACTTTAGCTGCATCGAGCTAGTGGAAATGAGGAGGGGTGTGTGTATTTTTATTATTTAGGGGTTAATTAATGACCAAATAAATGGCCATACACTGACATAGACTGAGCATTTATTACAGACACCTGAACGCCCGAGTCCGGCACCGTGGGTCGCACGTCCAGTGAAAACGTGCCAGAAAATTAAATTTTTCTAATTGAGGATAATTAAGGGGTTAATTAACATTGAGAATGATCATCAGAATGAATTTTCGGTATATTATTTTAACGCTGCACATCGTGAGCACGTGCCCCAACTCTCTCCCCTTCCCCTCCAGCTCCGTTTGGCCAATATTGCTGTATGAAGCAGAGGAGTTTCCTCCACCCACACAACTGTCAGTCGGCAGATGGGATTTGAATATCCCGCCTGCCGGGGGGCGTCCGGGACTGTGACCTTCCGAACCCAGACACAAATGGTTCCCAAAAACACCGGATAGAACTAGTAATCCCAATCACGAGTCACCAAACATCCAACACCAGAAAGCTATAAAATAGGGGTTCAATACATAAAAAGACACGAAAAGGGATAAAAAGGTACAGACAGATACATAAAATAAAAGGATAATAAGCACAACAGCTAAACTCATGGTCCCTGCAGGTAAAAATCTGGTTCCAGTGGACTTCAAATCCTGAGTTCTGCCCACATGCGCTTAGATGTTAATGCCTATGGACTCCCACACTGAACTTGTCCACTCAGCAAAGAGTGGTTTCTTTTAACCCCTCACCTCCCCCATCCATGAACACCCCCCCCCCCTCCGGGACATCCAGCCCTGAGAAATGTGCTCCAAAATTACTATGGTGCACATGAACTGTGCTGGCCAAACCATTTTGCTATCTTAGGTCTCCATGGTGACTCTATGGGGAGCCCGGTTACAGGATGTGCCATGCACATTAAATCACACCATTTGCTCTGGCCAGGCCTCTGAGTTTCAACTGGAAAGATATGGGGGCAGGGGGATTAGACAAACAGGACAGGATCTGTACATAGACACACTGAGGTATGTATATTGGGGGGGCCTTCCTTCCAAGCACAATTAGGAAACTTTCCGTCTGTAACAGATGTAAATATATGTGTGTGTCTTTAAGAGCACAATATGTATGTATTCCCCTAATATCCTTCATTTTAGATAAACTCCTGTTTTATTATAATTGTCTTACCCAAAGGAATCTTTTGGGTTGTTTTTTGTTGTAACTTTGAGCATCCATTTAGGAGGTGATTTTAACATGCAAATGAGGTATGACCTCATCCCCGTCAGCTCTGGCTTCAGAACACGAGGAAGTTATGCAGAGGAAGGAGGTATACATGTGCAGAGCTCTCAGATTTTCACTCTCTAGAGTTCCAAAACCCATATAAACGTTCTGTAAAACTGTTTTTGTGTTTAGTTTTAACCTTAAAGGTGTAGTTTGTCGGGTTAGTTTCTCTAGGAGATCCATGTAATCATATTTTATGTGGGATTGCAATTTTATTTATGGGTTGGTCGCCTAATTATACAGAGTAAAACAGCTCTTTTGTATAACGCAGGGCTTTGATTGTAAAATATCAGGAAGAAAGTGGTGATAAACCTGTGTTACCGCAATGCTTGGTCTGTGCAGGTGGATGTCACAGAGGCTATTCTCATTGCCGTGTTTAATATATATTTCCATTTTTATGTTTTATTTGTATTTCCCTGTTGAATTTATGTATTTTCGTTTTGTATATATTGTGACTTAGTGCATTGATGAGTCTGTATATTTCCCTGTATTTTTGTTTAAGGTTTAGGCAATAACCCCCAGGAGGGAATGTGTGTGTGTTGCTGCAGGTGTCCCTGCATTTAAGGGCTTAAATAGCTCCTGCTTGAGAGAGGGGTAGATTAAACTGTGCACTGAATGAAAATGAGACATGGGGAAGGCACTAGAGAGACACAGACTGATAAGCACAGGGTGCTGTTGCTGCTCCTGAGACAGGAGAGGAATGTTGACCCAAAGGTTGGTCTGAATGTTCTGTTTATTCGATTTCTGGGATGCTGAAATAAAAGCCTGGAATATTTCACCATTTAAAGGACTTTGTGTGCCATCATTTGCCCTAGAGGACCGCGCTATAGCGCCCCCTTGTGACATATGGTGGAGGATGCGGGCAATTAGTGCAGAAGTGGTCTGTGGGCATGGAAGTTTGGAAAAGTGCCTGGTGAAGTTTTCTGGCGAACTGCTAAGAGCCTAATCAGCACTGTGCTGTTGAAAAGTAAAAAGTGTGTGCCTGGGTGTTAACCAGAAGGCCTGTGTAAGCTTTGTTTTCCCTCACTTGGAAGTTGTGATGGAGGACCTGGTGAAAGCTTTGATGCAGGCAACTGCTGCACAAAAGAAGGCAAATTGGATATTGGCTGCACGAGTTGAAACTGAGGAAAGCTCAGCAAGAAGAAAGAGCAGTCCTTACTAACATATTGCAGCAAATCCTATTGCCCTCTGGAGTGAGCTCTGTGGATTGTGGGAAATGTAGTCAAGCACCTGATGACTTGCATGAACTGAGGCAGATAATGTGGATGCTGATCTGGGAAAACCTGCAAGGACCCAGATGAATGAGCTGCAGACATGTGTGCAGAAGTGGCTCCAACCAGAAATTGATCCTTCCAAAATAATGGAGACGGTGGTTGTGGACCAATTTATTAGAGATGTGCCAATAGCGGTGCGACAACGGTCAGCCAAGGGGACCCAAAGGATACAGAAGAGATGTGTCCAGTTGAGAGAGATGTGGCTGCTGAGGAGTTGCAGAACAATGAGCTGGAGCCTAAACTGACAACTTCTAATGAACAGGCAAATGGTAAAGCTAGAGACAATGGACTAAGCCCTGTACCCAGCATAGGCCATAATGATACTGGTGGTACTGCTCAAGAAAGTCAACAGGGTGATGAAGCCATGCAGTATCAAATGGAAACCAGAACCCTGCATAAGACTGTGGTAACCAACCCAGAACTGTATGGCATAACAAGTGCTGTTTCTGTTAACCATTTGAGAACTGAAAGTGTTCAAGCACTCCTTGATTAGGGGAGTGAGGCCACCTTGGGAAAAACTGCTCTGCTCCAGCCAGAAAAGCTGGATTTTTGGGAAATGTTTAACATTGCATGTGATGTGGGTGTAGTACTTGTGTTAATCCATGATGTAGTGATCGCGAAACAACCCTCAGGTTTGTCAGCTATGGGAGAACTCCACTTGGCCTGTAGCAGGGAGTATGGGCAAGTAATTATTGACACCCTCAATTCTGGCAAACTGTGCTTTATCTATTTTAAAGTGAAACATCAGTGGTTTCACAGAGAGGAGATGGAACTGTCATTGATTCCCCAGTCACATAGGACACACTGTTGTCTAAGGCCGCTCGCCCCCATGGGTCTGAGCTGGGGGGACGGATATGTGTGCATTGATGAGTCTGTATATTTCCCTGTATTTTTGTTTTAAGGTTTAGGTAATAACCCCCAGGAGGGAATGTGTTTGTGTTGCTGCAGGTGTCCCTGCAATTAAGGGCTTAAATAGCTCCTGCTTGAGGGAGGGGCAGATTAGACGGTGCACTGGATGAAAATGAGACACACACGGGGAAAGATTAGACTGTGCACTGGATGAAAATGAGACACACACAGGGGAAAGATTAGACTGTGCACTGGATGAAAATGAGACACACACAGGGGAAAGATTAGACTGTGCACTGGATGAAAATGAGACACACACAGGGGAAAGATTAGACTGTGCACTGGATGAAAACGAGACACACAGGGGAAAGATGAGACGGTGCACTGGATGAAAACGAGACACACACAGGGGAAAGATTAGACTGTGCACTGAATGAAAATGAGACACACACAGGGGAAAGATTAGACTGTGCACTGGATGAAAATGAGACACACACAGGGGAAAGATTAGACTGTGCACTGGATGAAAATGAGACACACACAGGGGAAAGATTAGACTGTGCACTGGATGAAAATGAGACACACAGGGGAAAGATGAGACGGTGCACTGGATGAAAATGAGACACACAGGGGAAAGATGAGACGGTGCACTGGATGAAAACGAGACACACACAGGGGAAAGATTAGACTGTGCGCTGGATGAAAATGAGACACACACAGGGGAAAGATTAGACTGTGCACTGAATGAAAATGAGACACACACAGGGGAAAGATTAGACTGTGCACTGGATGAAAATGAGACACACACAGGGGAAAGATTAGACGGTGCACTGAATGAAAATGAGACACACAGGGGAAAGATTAGACTGTGCACTGGATGAAAATGAGACACACACAGGGGAAAGATTAGACTGTGCACTGGATGAAAATGAGACACACACAGGGGAAAGATTAGACTGTGCACTGGATGAAAATGAGACACACACAGGGGAAAGATTAGACTGTGCACTGGATGAAAATGAGACACACACAGGGGAAAGATTAGACTGTGCGCTGGATGAAAATGAGACACACACAGGGGAAAGATTAGACTGTGCGCTGGATGAAAATGAGACACACACAGGGGAAAGATTAGACTGTGCACTGGATGAAAATGAGACACACACAGGGGAAAGATTAGACTGTGCACTGGATGAAAATGAGACACACACAGGGGAAAGATTAGACTGTGCACTGGATGAAAATGAGACACACACAGGGGAAAGATTAGACTGTGCGCTGGATGAAAATGAGACACACACAGGGGAAAGATTAGACTGCACTGGATGAAAATGAGACACACAGGGGAAAGATTAGACTGCACTGGATGAAAATGAGACACACACAGGGGAAAGATTAGACTGTGCGCTGAATGAAAATGAGACACACACAGGGGAAAGATTAGAATGTGCACTGGATGAAAATGAGACACACACAGGGGAAAGATTAGACTGTGCACTGGATGAAAATGAGACACACACAGGGGAAAGATTAGACTGTGCGCTGGATGAAAATAAGACACACACAGGGGAAAGATTAGAATGTGCACTGGATGAAAATGAGACACACACAGGGGAAAGATTAGACTGTGCGCTGGATGAAAATGAGACACACACAGGGGAAAGATTAGACTGTGCGCTGGATGAAAATGAGACACACACAGGGGAAAGATTAGACTGTGCACTGGATGAAAATGAGACACACACAGGGGAAAGATTAGACTGTGCACTGGATGAAAATGAGACACACACAGGGGAAAGATTAGACTGCGCTGAATGAAAATGAGACACACACAGGGGAAAGATTAGACTGTGCACTGGATGAAAATGAGACACACACAGGGGAAAGATTAGACTGTGCACTGGATGAAAATAAGACACACAGGGGAAAGATTAGACTGTGCACTGGATGAAAATGAGACACACAGGGGAAAGATTAGACTGTCCACTGGATGAAAATGAGACACACACAGGGGAAAGATTAGACGGTGCACTGAATGAAAATGAGACACACACACAGGGGAAAGATTAGACTGTGCGCTGGATGAAAATGAGACACACACAGGGAAAGATTAGACTGTGCACTGGATGAAAATGAGACACACACAGGGGAAAGATTAGACTGTGCACTGGATGAAAATGAGACACACACAGGGGAAAGATTAGACTGTGCGCTGGATGAAAATGAGACACACACAGGGAAAGATTAGACTGTGCGCTGGATGAAAATGAGACACACACACAGGGGAAAGATTAGACTGTGCACTGGATGAAAATGAGACACACACAGGGGAAAGATTAGACTGTGCGCTGAATGAAAATGAGACACACACAGGGGCAGATTAGACGGTGCACTGGATGAAAATGAGACACACACAGGGGAAAGATTAGACTGTGCACTGGATGAAAATGAGACACACACAGGGGAAAGATTAGACTGTGCACTGAATGAAAATGAGACACACACAGGGGAAAGATTAGACGGTGCGCTGAATGAAAATGAGACACACACAGGGGCAGATTAGACTGTGCGCTGGATGAAAATGAGACACACACAGGGGAAAGATTAGACTGTCCACTGGATGAAAATGAGACACACACAGGGGAAAGATTAGACTGTGCACTGGATGAAAATGAGACACACACAGGGGAAAGATTAGACTGTGCACTGAATGAAAATGAGACACACACAGGGGAAAGATTAGACTGTGCGCTGAATGAAAATGAGACACACACAGGGGCAGATTAGACGGTGCACTGGATGAAAATGAGACACACACAGGGGAAAGATTAGACGGTGCGCTGAATGAAAATGAGACACACACAGGGGCAGATTAGACTGTGCACTGGATGAAAATGAGACACACACAGGGGAAAGATTAGACTGTCCACTGGATGAAAATGAGACACACACAGGGGAAAGATTAGACTGTCCACTGGATGAAAATGAGACACACACAGGGGAAAGATTAGACTGTGCACTGGATGAAAATGAGACACACACAGGGGAAAGATTAGACTGTGCACTGGATGAAAATGAGACACACACAGGGGAAGGCACTAGAGAGACACAGACTAATAAGCACAGGATGCTGCTGCTGCTCCAGAGATGGGAGAGGAATGTTGACCCATAGGTTGGTCTGAATGTTCTGTTTATTTGATTTCTGGGATGCTGAAATAAAAGCTGGAATATTTCACCATTTAAAGGACATTGGCCCCTATTACATTCTTCACGCAATTTCGTTCGCGCAGCGCAATTTTTTTTGCGTCATCGTCCGGCGTTATCACGCGAAAATTAATGGAGTATTCTGATCCGAACGCATTTTCTCATCCGTCCGAAAATAACTTTGGTAAAAACGACGCACAAAACAAAGAGTAATACGTGCGCAGTAAGGCTAGGGTCAGACTGAGGCAGTGCGAACGCGCGTGCAGCCGCACATAATCACGGCCGCACTAGCAGCAGATGCCGGGCAATGACGGCCAATATACGAAGTACGGTCGCACAAAAGTCCGGCTGCGCAACGCAAGTGGAAAATGAACGCATTTTTTCGAGAACGTTAAACCACTAGTACTGACGTACAGAGTGCGCTGTGTCCGCTAGCGGCGTGTGTGTGTGATTAGGAGACGTCAGACGCTGCTAATGTCCGGCCAACATAACGTCCAGACACAAAAAGTGTTTTATTGATGATCCGTACAAAATCACGGACGAAAATGCGCATCGTATGACCGCTATCGCGTATTCCGGGAAAAAATACGTCCATTCGTTCGAACGCACTTTTTCACAGACAACATAAAAATGCGTTCGTCTGACCCTAGCCTAACATAGCGCACGTAAATCAGTGCGCGGACTGTTTTTTTCGCCAGATTCAGACAATCAGAATTAAGAACCTTAATTGACATCAATTCACCTTAATTAACTCACGTTAGGTTTTTGCGCCTGTCAAAGTAAATCTGAGTATACATGCTGCAGCAATAAAAACAAGCACAAATTCACAATTTTATTGTTTGGGTATGTGTAGAATGTGTAACTATACTGTGCTGTATTTTTTTTTTTGGTGCTGGTGTTTTTCGTTTCGGCAGAACGTTCCGATTCGCCGTTACCACCAGCTTTTCAAAGACGTTAAAACTATGCGCGCAAACGTCGTTCGTAAAAAGATGCGCACCGATTGTAATACCAGCCGCGTTCCAGCGCACGAACGCATTTGCGCTCACAATGTTAAGTACAGGACGCGCACAGTTCATCACGCTCGGGGAGGTCCATCCGCGTTAAACGATAATGCGCCTCGTTTGCGCGAACGTTGTAATACGACGTTCAGCGCAAAGGGTTTTGCCCCTCGCACAAACGAAAATGCGCGAGGAATGTAATAGGGGCCTTTGTGTGCCATAATTTGCCCTAGAGGACCGCGCTATAACGCCCCCTGTGACAATATGTGTATATTTATTGTAATGTGACTATAAAATCCAGCATCTTCAGAACACGAGGGAGTTATGCAGAGGAAGGAGGTGGATGTCACAGAGGATATTCTCATTGCCGTGTCTTATATAGGTTTTTACTCAGACCCACCAGATTAAAACCGCATGTTTGCTGTGATCCAGTTGCCGGTCTCATCCTTGGTGCACAACAACACAACGCAGAGTCCATTACGAACGGGCAGCGAGGGTGTAGGCCGGTTACACGTCACAACATCATCCTGCCTCTGAACCCCCGTAGTAGTGAGCATTCTGGGAGAACGCAGCCGAGGACTGGCGCTGCACACAGTATTAATCCATCGATCTGCACAGGTGCTCAGTAACTCTCGTGCAAATGTACACAATTTACAAGAGATACGCAATTTGTGTATCATATTAACGAACGTTACGTACACTACGGAAATTACGTAAGAAGCACCATATAGGAAGCCCAGCACCGAGAGTAGGGTATGCCTGTATATCTGGGCCAGGGCTGATGCTTACCGTAGAGGACATGTTTGTTTAATAGTGCAACAATGATTAATGGGCTCGGATCGTGGGAGAATGTAGAGAGTTCTGTTGATGACTAAGCCTTGATATGTCGGCACAGAGGGTGATGCATCATGTTATGTTAGTCACCATGGTTTGGCGAAAGAACGTACCTCGTCCCAGTGATGTATGTGGATGGCCTCAGCCCGGGCAATGCTGCGTCTCTTTCTGCGGTTACTGCTGCTGGGGGTTTCCGTTGTGTGGTCATCTTCATGAACGTCTTCTTTGTGGTCATGGTCTTCATGATCGTCATGGTCCTCATCTTCATGGTCATGATCGTCGTCACTCACCAAGCTCAGGTTTGTCATGAGAGCAGTCAGGCCTGTGAAGAAGAAATGTGTTAAATTCAGTGTATTCTGCCTGAAACGTGATCTAAAACATCACATAGCGGTGGGTATATTCTCAGGTACGTATTCAGGTCAATAAGCAGCTAGGTGAGTGAAGCAGAAGAATGACCTTTGGCCATCCAGGTGATTTCTCCGGGTTCGTGTCACCAACTCCTGCCATTATGCCATCCATGAACATGGTGACCAACAAACAGGGACACTATGTGAGTGTGGTGCTATAAAATGACCTACAAGATGCTGGTGTGACAACGACACCAAAACAAACTGAACAATAATCCAATGCTGGACGACGTGTTTGGAATCTCCCCAATACTACACAAATTCACCATCGACACAAATGACTCTTTACAGATGGCGGGTGAATCAAATTTTCTGTTTACCTTCCCAACCACTGGCGGGTCTGCACATTCTGAGCTTGGACCATCTGACGCCACGATTGCTATATTTCCTGTCTTAGTGCTTTGAAGGTACAGGCCATTACTTCACCATCAGATGTGAGCCCTGACAACCTGGATAATCTCCTTAAACCGGGATAATAATCCCGAATTAACTCCCTTAAACTCATGCTGCGTCTCATCGTTGATCTTCCCCATTGAGACGCAGGCTCGGCGGAGGTAAAAGATGGTGGTTATGGGATTTTCGGATGGTGAGACCTACCCTCTAGGGTTATGTTGTCACTGCCGTTGGCCACGTGTTGGTAGATGTAGTCCAGGAAGTAATGAGAAGGTGGGAGGAGGGTCAGGCATTTGTTCTCCAGAACTACAGTGAGTACGGCGGCTGCGATCTCTGGGGCCCCCACGTCGATTTTACTGGTCATATTCACAATATCCTGGGCATTAAGACAAGGCTGGGGAGAAATGAAGAGAGGTCAAACGTTAGACATTGCTTGCAGACCACCCTGTGAGTCCCTCTCACATGGCTTTCCTGAAGCCGTCTCATTCCCTTCTCTTTTTCTCTGTGATGTATACGAGTTGTGGATACTGACTCCGGGGCGGAAGGAGAACACTTTGGGCCCCTGGACCAAATAGAGCAAGGGCCCCCACGAGACTCCACTCATGGCCGCACTTGTGCTCCGCCCTTGTTCCCACTCAAACCCCTCTTCCAGCCCCAGCCCCACCCATGGCCCCAGCAGCCAATCAGCCTACCTGAGGCCCCGGTGGCCGATCTGTTCTGAGGCCTGTTCAATACCTCAGCCGCTGCAAGTGCTAAGTTAGCAACTTGCCATTGAACGCCGTTCAACCGCTCAGCGCTCAGCATTGCTAACCTAGCACTTGCAGCGACCCGAGAAGATGCTGAGTGTGACGTTTTAAAGATGGCCGCCGCCATGAAGCAAGTAACAATGCCCTACAGCAAGATGGCCGCCGCCTCGAAGCAAGTAATAATTCCGTACAGCAATGTTAATTTTGAGGTTTTTGTTCACCAAAGCACAAAATATTTATTTATTATTTCCCCCTGCACAGACATATATTACAGTTCAATTTATATATTATTTCAGAAGTAAACATAACGTTTATTGATTAAAAACTATCATTTGTGGTGTGTGCGTACAAAACGGAATTGTGCTGACTGCTTCTCTTTATTATATTTTGTCCGAGTGATCCGAAAAACAATCTGAATTTTTCATTAAGAAATCGTCGGCCATTTTGGATTCAAAATTCGCATCCAAAGGGTTCAACGACACTGCTGCAGCAAACTGAATTGCTGCGTTGCAGCAATTCAGCAGCTGCTGAGGTATTGAACAGGCCTCCGGCGACCCTGCTCCCTGTCCCATGCTTTCAGTGAGCCACCAGTTAGGGGACCTACCCAGCAGCTCAATCAGCGGGTCACTCAACGAGTCACCCCATTGCACTGGACATGGTGGCGTAGCGTGGGTTGTCAGCGCCCGGGGCCAGCAAAGAATTGTGCGCCCCCCCCAACCTGTGGACGTTATCGATATTGCCCCAGCTCACACATGGATTTGCCCCCAGCTCACACATGGATTTGCCCCCAGCTCATGGATTTGCCCCAGCTCATGGATTTGCCCCAGCTCACACATGGATTTGCCCCCAGCTCATGGATTTGCCCCAGCTCATGGATTTGCCCCAGCTCTCACATGGATTTGCCCCCAGCTCATGGATTTGCCCCCCAGCTCATGGATTTGCCCCCAGCTCATGGATTTGCCCCCCAGCTCACTCATGGATTTGCCCAAGCTCATGGATTTGCCCCCCAGCTCACTCATGGATTTGCCCCAGCTCACGGGGATTTGCCCCCAGCTCAAAGATTTGCCCCCAGCTCTCACATGGATTTGCCTCAGCTCTCACATGGATTTGCCCCCCAGCTCACTCATGGATTTGCCCCATCTCATGGATTTGCCCCCCAGCTCACTCATGGATTTGCCCCCATCTCATGGATTTGCCCCCCAGCTCACTCATGGATTTGCCCCCATCTCATGGATTTGCCCCAGCTCACTCATGGATTTGCCCCCATCTCATGGATTTGCCCCCCAGCTCACTCATGATTTGCCCCCCAGCTCATGGATTTGCCCCCCAGCTCATGGATTTGCCCCCCAGCTCATGGATTTGCCCCCCAGCTCACTCATGGATTTGCCCCCAGCTCATGGATTTGCCCCAGCTCATGGATTTGCCCCAGCTCACACATGGATTTGCCCCCAGCTCATGGATTTGCCCCAGCTCATGGATTTGCCCCAGCTCTCACATGGATTTGCCCCCAGCTCATGGATTTGCCCCCCAGCTCATGGATTTGCCCCCAGCTCATGGATTTGCCCCCCAGCTCACTCATGGATTTGCCCAAGCTCATGGATTTGCCCCCCAGCTCACTCATGGATTTGCCCCAGCTCACGGGGATTTGCCCCCAGCTCAAAGATTTGCCCCCAGCTCTCACATGGATTTGCCTCAGCTCTCACATGGATTTGCCTCAGCTCTCACATGGATTTGCCCCCCAGCTCACTCATGGATTTGCCCCATCTCATGGATTTGCCCCCCAGCTCACTCATGGATTTGCCCCCATCTCATGGATTTGCCCCCCAGCTCACTCATGGATTTGCCCCCATCTCATGGATTTGCCCCAGCTCACTCATGGATTTGCCCCCATCTCATGGATTTGCCCCCAGCTCACTCATGGATTTGCCCCCCAGCTCATGGATTTGCCCCCCAGCTCATGGATTTGCCCCCCAGCTCATGGATTTGCCCCCCAGCTCACTCATGGATTTGCCCCCAGCTCACTCATGGATTTGCCCCCCAGCTCATGGATTTGCCCAAGCTCATGGATTTGCCTCAAGCTCATGGATTTGCCCCCCAGCTCACTCATGGATTTGCCCCAGCTCATGGATTTGCCCCCCAGCTCACTCATGGATTTGCCCCCCAGCTCACTCATGGATTTGCCCCCCAGCTCTCACATGGATTTGCCCCAGCTCTCACATGGATTTGCCCCCATCTCATGGATTTGCCCCAGCTCATGGATTTGCCCCAGCTCATGGATTTGCCCCAGCTCATGGATTTGCCCCCATCTCATGGATTTGCCCCAGCTCATGGATTTGCCCCATCTCATGGATTTGCCCCAGCTCATGGATTTGCCCCCAGCTCATGGATTTGCCCCCAGCTCATGGATTTGCCCCAGCTCATGGATTTGCCCCAGCTCATGGATTTGCCCCCAGCTCATGGATTTGCCCCCAGCTCATGGATTTGCCCCAGCTCATGGATTTGCCCCCATCTCATGGATTTGCCCCATCTCATGGATTTGCCCCCAGCCCTTACCTGGATATTGCCCCAGGCCCCAGCTCCGGCGGGGTTGAGGGGACCGGGACCCAGATGCCGGGCAGCGCGGGAGCGCCTGCCCGGTCTTTAACAGTCCGTCCTGTTAGGTGATGCCGCGCAGCCGGTCACGTGGTCCGGCCAATCAGGTGGTACAGAGACTCCGTACCACCTGATTAGCCGGACCACGTGACCGGCTGCGCACGCCGCGCAGCCGCATCACCTAACAGGACGGACTGTTAAAGACCGGGCAGGCGCTCCCGCGCTGCCCGGCATCTGCGTCCCCTCAACCCCCGGGCCAGTTTTAGGGGCGCAAATGCGCCCCTAACAAAACTGCGCCCGGGGCCACGGCCCCCCCAGCCCCCCCCACGCTACGCCACTGAAATGGTGGCAAACAAGGCCCGGCCTGTGCCCTTCGGCCCACATCCGCTCAGCCTGCCCCTAAGCTGTCTCCTCCTGTATCTCTCCATTCAGAGGTAATGCATTTAATGTAGCCCCTTCCACTGTCTCAGTTTTCTTGTCCATCGCCGTCACCCCTCATGTTGCTTGCCCGACTCACCCTCGGCTCACACTTACCGGTTCGTGAATGTGGTAGTTGGCTCGGGTGGACTTAATCAGGTAGAGTGCGGTCTCCTCCAGACGGTCTGACTTTGCTCCTTCCAGGAAAGCAGAGCACTCTTCTTTCCACGTACCGTTATTGAAGGCATCGCAGGCATCATGAGGGTCTGACACGTATAAAAGGAGCCCCCCGGCTAGAGACACGTACCCCTTGGCATCCAGATGGGAGTCATTGGTCAGGTTTAGAGCGCCAAACACCTTGTCTGGGGTGAAGCACTGCAAGAAAAATACACCTTCATTACGGAGACAGGTAAGGCTAGGGTCAGACGAGCGCAGTGCGAACGTGCGTTTAGGGGCACGTAATCACGGCCGCACTAGCAGCAAATGCCGGGCAATGACGGCCAATATACGAAGTACGGTCGCACAAAAGTCCGGCTGCGCAACGCAAGTGGCAAACGAACGCATTTTGTCGAGAATGTAAAACCGCTAGTACGGTTGTACAGAGTGCGCTGCGTCCGCATAGCGGCGTGTGTGCGTGATTAGGAGACGTCAGACGCTGCTAATGTCCGGCCAACATAACGTCCAGATGCACAAAGTGTTTTATTGATGATCCGTACAAAATCACGGACGCAAATGCGCATCATATGACCGCTATCGCGTATTCCGTGAAAAAATGCGTCCATTCATTCGAACGCACTTTTTCACAGACAACGTGAAAATGCGTTCGTCTGACCCTAGCCTAAATCACACGACAAAGAGAGAACAAATATAATGAAAAAACAGAAGCGGAGAACTCAGCAAATATAATGAAAAACCAGAAGAGGAGAACTCAGCAAATATAATGAGAAAACAGAACAGGAGAACTCAGCAAATATAACGAAAAAACAGAAGAGGAGAACTCAGCAAATATAATGAGAAAACAGAACAGGAGAACTCAGCAAATATAATGAAAAACCAGAAGAGGAGAACTCAGCAAATATAATGAAAAACCAGAAGAGGAGAACTCAGCAAATATAATGAAAAAACAGAAGAGGAGAACTCAGCAAATATAATGAGAAAACAGAACAGGAGAACTCAGCAAATATAACGAAAAAACAGAAGAGGAGAACTCAGCAAATATAATGAGAAAACAGAACAGGAGAACTCAGCAAATATAATGAGAAAACAGAACAGGAGAACTCAGCAAATATAATGAAAAACCAGAAGAGGAGAACTCAGCAAATATAATGAAAAAACAGAAGAGGAGAACTCAGCAAATATAATGAGAAAACAGAACAGGAGAACTCAGCAAATATAATGAAAAAACAGAAGAGGAGAACTCAGCAAATATAATGAAAAAACAGAAGAGGAGAACTCAGCAAATATAATGAAAAAACAGAACAGGAGAACTCAGCAAATATAACGAAAAACCAGAACGGGAGAACTCAGCAAATATAATGAAAAACCAGAACAGGAGAACTCAGCAAATATAATGAAAAAACAGAAGAGGAGAACTCAGCAAATATAATGAAAAACCAGAAGAGGAGAACTCAGCAAATATAATGAAAAAACAGAAGAGGAGAACTCAGCAAATATAATGAAAAAACAGAACAGGAGAACTCAGCAAATATAATGGAAAACAATAACCCAGAAAACCAGACTTAAAATCAGAATATTTATTTATTTATTTATTTATTTACCAGGAAGGATACATTGAGATTTCTCTCGTTTTCAAGCATGTCCTGGGTTCAAGAACATTGAAGTGTTACAGTTACAGAAATACAAAGTAATACAATGTAAGATATTAAAAAAAACAAAAAAAAAAACAACACAAATATACAGATTAACAGAAAAAATATGTAGGAAATATAGTCACTATGTTACATGTTTACAGGTACATTCTGTATATAGTCACTGTTACATGTTTACAGGTGCATTCTGTATATAGTCACTGAGTTACATGTTTACAGGTGCATTCTGTATATAGTCACTGTGTTACATGTTTACAGGTACATTCTGTATATAGTCACTGTGTTACATGTTTACAGGCGCATTCTGTATATAGTCACTGTTACATGTTTACAGGTGCATTCTGTATATAGTCACTGTGTTACATGTTTACAGGTACATTCTGTATATAGTCACTGTGTTACATGTTTACAGGTGCATTCTGTATATAGTCACTATGTTACATGTTTACAGGTACATTCTGTATATAGTCACTGTTACATGTTTACAGGTGCATTCTGTATATAGTCACTGAGTTACATGTTTACAGGTGCATTCTGTATATAGTCACTGTGTTACATGTTTACAGGTACATTCTGTATATAGTCACTGTGTTACATGTTTACAGGTACATTCTGTATATAGTCACTATGTTACATGTTTACAGGCGCATTCTGTATATAGTCACTGTGTTACATGTTTACAGGTGCATTCTGTATATAGTCACTGAGTTACATGTTTACAGGTGCATTCTGTATATAGTCACTGTGTTACATGTTTACAGGTGCATTCTGTATATAGTCACTGTGTTACATGTTTACAGGTACATTCTGTATATAGTCACTGTGTTACATGTTTACAGGTGCATTCTGTATATAGTCACTGTGTTACATGTTTACAGGTGCATTCTGTATATAGTCACTGTGTTACATGTTTACAGGTGCATTCTGTATTGAGGTATGCTAGTAAGGAGCTTTTGAGTGACTTAAGACTGGTGGAAGATTTGACGGTGTCTGGGAGGTTATTCCATATTTGTGGTGCTCTGTAGGAAAATGAGGACCGAGCCACTGTCTTTTTGTATTGTGGTATTGTAAGTAAGGTGCTGGTCCTGGATCGGAGGTTATAGGATATGAGAACTAAGCAAATATAAAGAAAAAACTAACAACAAAAAAACACATGAACTCAGCAAATATAATGAAAAAAACAGAACAAGAGAACTCAGCAAATATAATGAAAAACCAGAACAGGAGAACTCAGCAAATATAATGAAAAAACCGAAGAGGAGAACTCAGCAAATATAATGAAAAAACAGAACAGGAGAATTCAGCAAATAGAATAAAAAAACAGAACAGGAGAACTCAGAAAATATAATGAAAAAACAGAACAGGAGAACTCAGCAAATATAATGAAAAACCAGAACAGGAGAACTCAGCAAATATAATGAAAAAAACAGAACACGAGAACTCAGCAAATATAATGAAAAACCAGAACAGGAGAACTCAGCAAATATAATGAAAAAACCGAAGAGGAGAACTCAGCAAATACAATGAAAAAACAGAAGAAGAGAACTCAGCAAATATAATAAAAAAACAGAACAGGAGAACTCAGAAAATATAATGAAAAAACAGAACAGGAGAACTCAGCAAATATAAGGTAATAACGAAAACCAGAAGAAGGTCAGCAAATAACATGATAAAACACATAACACAAGAATATAATGAAACAACTAAAAAATCAGAACAGGAGAACTCAGCAAATATAATGAAAGAAGTAAAAAACAGAACAAGAAAACTCAAATATAATGAAGAAATAAGACAACAGATCTTGAGAACCAATATAACGAAAGAATGGAAAGAAACAGAAAATGAGAACTCAGCAAATATAATGAAAAATCTAAAAAGAAGAGAATGAGAACTCAGCAAATATAATGAAAAATCTAAAAGAAGAAAATGAGAACTCAGCAAATATAATGAAAAATCTAAAAAGAAGAAAATGAGAACTCAGCAAATATAATGAAAAATCTAAAAATAAGAGAATGAGAACTCAGCAAATATAATGAAAAATCTAAAAGAAGAAAATGAGAACTCAGCAAATATAATGAAAAATCTAAAAGAAGAAAATGAGAACTCAGCAAATATAATGAAAAATCTAAAAGAAGAAAATGAGAACTCAGCAAATAAAATGACAAATCTAAAAAGAAGAAAATGAGAACTCAGCAAATATAATGAAAAATCTAAAAGAAGAAAATGAGAACTCAGCAAATATGATGAAAAATCTAAAAAGAAGAAAATGAGAACTCAGCATATATAATGAAAAATCTAAAGAGCAGAAAATGAAAACTCAGCAAATATCATGATAAATCTAAAAGAAGAAAATGAGAACTCAGCAAATATAATGAAAAATCTAAAAGAAGAAAATGAGAACTCAGCAAATATAATGAAAAATCTAAAAGAAGAAAATGAGAACTCAGCAAATATAATGAAAAATCTAAAAAGAAGAAAATGAGAACTCAGCAAATATAATGAAAAATCTAAAAAGAAGAAAATGAGAACTCAGCAAATATAATGAAAAATCTAAAAAGAAGAAAATGAGAACTGAGCAAATATAATGAAAAATCTAAAAGAAGAAAATGAGAACTCAGCAAATATGATGAAAAATCTAAAAAGAAGAAAATGAGAACTCAGCAAATATAATGAAAAATCTAAAAGAAGAAAATGAGAACTCAGCAAATATAATGAAAAATCTAAAAAGAAGAAAATGAGAACTCAGCAAATATAATGAAAAATCTAAAAAAGAAAAAATGAAATAGCAATAATAATAAAAAATCAAAAAAGAAGAAAATGAGAACTCAGCAAATATAATGAAAAATCTAAAGAAGAAAATGAGAACTCAGCAAATATAATGAAAAATCTAAAAGAAGAAAATGAGAACTCAGCAAATATAATGAAAAATCTAAAAGAAGAAAATGAGAACTCAGCAAATATGATGAAAAATCTAAAAAGAAGAAAATGAGAACTCAGCAAATATAATGAAAAATCTAAAAAGAAGAAAATGAGAACTCAGCAAATATATGATGAAAAATCTAAAAAGAAGAAAATGAGAATCAGCAAATATATATGAAAAATCTAAAAAGAAGAAAATGAGAACTCAGCAAATATGATGACAAATCTAAAAAGAAGAAAATGAGAACTCAGCAAATAAAATGACAAATCTAAAAAGAAGAAAATGAGAACTCAGCAAATATAATGAAAAATCTAAAAGAAGAAAATGAGAACTCAGCAAATATGATGAAAAATCTAAAAAGAAGAAAATGAGAACTCAGCAAATATAATGAAAAATCTAAAAAGAAGAAAATGAGAACTCAGCAAATATGATGAAAAATCTAAAAAGAAGAAAATGAGAACTCAGCAAATATAATGAAAAATCTAAAAAGAAGAAGATGAGAACTCAGCAAATATGATGAAAAATCTAAAAAGAAGAAAATGAGAACTCAGCAAATAAAATGACAAATCTAAAAAGAAGAAAATGAGAACTCAGCAAATATAATGAAAAATCTAAAAAGAAGAAAATGAAAACTCAGCAAATATAATGATAAATCTAAAAAGCAGAACAGGAGAACTCAGCAAATATAATGAAAAATCTAAAAGAAGAAAATGAGAACTCAGCAAATATAATGAAAAATCTTAAAGAAGAAAATGAGAACTCAGCAAATATAATGAAAAATCTAAAAGAAGAAAATGAGAACTCAGCAAATATAATGAAAAATCTAACAGAAGAAAATGAGAACTCAGCAAATAAAATGACAAATCTAAAAAGAAGAAAATGAGAACTCAGCAAATATAATGAAAAATCTAAAAAGAAGAAAATGAGAACTCAGCAAATATAATGATAAATCTAAAAGAAGAAAATGAGAACTCAGCAAATATAATGAAAAATCTAAAAGAAGAAAATGAGAACTCAGCAAATATGATGAAAAATCTAAAAAGAAGAAAATGAGAACTCAACAAATATCATGAAAAATCTAAAAAAGCAGAAAATGAGAACTCAGCAAATATAATGAAAAATCTAAAAAAGCAGAACAGGAGAACTCAGCAAATATAATGACAAATTTAAAAACAGAATGAGAACTCAGCAAATATAATGAAAAATCTAAAAAGAAGAAAATGAGAACTCAGCAAATATGATGAAAAATCTAAAAAGAAGAAAATGAGAACTCAGCAAATATAATGAAAAATCTAAAAGAAGAAAATGAGAACTCAGCAAATATAATGAAAAATCTAAAAGAAGAAAATGAGAACTCAGCAAATATAATGAAAAATCTAAAAGAAGAAAATGAGAACTCAGCAAATATGAATGAAAAATAAAAAAAAGAAAATGAGAACTCAGCAAATATAATGATAAATCTAAAAAAGAAAATGAGAACTCAGCAAATATAATGATAAATCTAAAAAGAAGAAAATGAGAACTCAGCAAATATAATGAAAAATCTAAAAGAAGAAAATGAGAACTCAGCAAATATGATGAAAAATCTAAAAAGAAGAAAATGAGAACTCAGCAAATATGATGAAAAATCTAAAAGAAGAAAATGAGAACTCAGCAAATATGATGAAAAATCTAAAAAGAAGAAAATGAGAACTCAGCAAATATAATGATAAATCTAAAAAGAAGAAAATGAGAACTCAGCAAATATAATGAAAAATCTAAAAAGAAGAAAATGAGAACTCAGCAAATATAATGAAAAATCTAAAAAGAAGAAAATGAGAACTCAGCAAATATAATAACAAATCTAAAAAGCAGAACAGGAGAACTCAGCAAATATAAAAAAAAGAACACGAGAACTCCGCTGATAAAATGAAAAAACACAGAGCACAAGAACTCTAAAAATCGAAGAGAAATCAGCAAATTAAATGAGAAAATTCAGCAAATACAACGAGGAAATAGCTAAAAATAACAGTACACGAGAACTCAGCAAATATAATGAAGACATAAGAAAACAGAACACGAGAACTCAGCAAATATAATGAAGACATAAGAAAACAGAACACGAGAACTCAGCAAATATAATGAAGACATAAGAAAACAGAACACGAGAACTCAGCAAATATAATGAAGACATAAGAAACCAGAACACGAGAACTCAGCAAATATAATAAAGAAAACAGAACACGAGAACTCAGCAAATATAATAAAGAAAACAGAACACGAGAACTCAGCAAATATAATGAAGACATAAGAAACCAGAACACGAGAACTCAGCAAATATAATGAAGACATAAGAAACCAGAACACGAGAACTCAGCAAATATAATAAAGAAAAAAGAACACGAGAACTCAGCAAATATAATGAAGACATAAGAAACCAGAACACGAGAACTCAGCAAATATAATGAAGACATAAGAAACCAGAACACGAGAACTCAGCAAATATAATGAAGACATAAGAAACCAGAACACGAGAACTCAGCAAATATAATGAAGACATAAGAAACCAGAACACGAGAACTCAGCAAATATAATGAAGACATAAGAAACCAGAACACGAGAACTCAGCAAATATAATGAAGAAAACAGAACACGAGAACTCAGCAAATATAATGAAGACATAAGAACCAGAACACGAGAACTCAGCAAATATAATGAAGACATAAGAAACCAGAACACGAGAACTCAGCAAATATAATGAAGAAAACAGAACACGAGAACTCAGCAAATATAATGAAGACATAAGAAAACAGAACACGAGAACTCAGCAAATATAATGAAGACATAAGAAACCAGAACACGAGAACTCAGCAAATATAATGAAGACATAAGAAACCAGAACACGAGAACTCAGCAAATATAATGAAGACATAAGAAACCAGAACACGAGAACTCAGCAAATATAATGAAGAAAACAGAACACGAGAACTCAGCATATAATGAAGACATAAGAAACCAGAACACGAGAACTCAGCAAATATAATGAAGACATAAGAAACCAGAACACGAGAACTCAGCAAATATAATGAAGAAAACAGAACACGAGAACTCAGCAAATATAATGAAGACATAAGAAAACAGAACACGAGAACTCAGCAAATATAATGAAGACATAAGAAACCAGAACACGAGAACTCAGCAAATATAATGAAGAAAACAGAACACGAGAACTCAGCAAATATAATGAAGACATAAGAAAACAGAACACGAGAACTCAGCAAATATAATGAAGACATAAGAAACCAGAACACGAGAACTCAGCAAATATAATAAAGAAAACAGAACACGAGAACTCAGCAAATATAATGAAGACATAAGAAAACAGAACACGAGAACTCAGCAAATATAATGAAGACATAAGAAACCAGAACACGAGAACTCAGCAAATATAATAAAGAAAACAGAACACGAGAACTCAGCAAATATAATAAAGAAAACAGAACACGAGAACTCAGCAAATATAATGAAGACATAAGAAAACAGAACACGAGAACTCAGCAAATATAATGAAGACATAAGAAACCAGAACACGAGAACTCAGCAAATATAATGAAGACATAAGAAACCAGAACACGAGAACTCAGCAAATATAATAAAGAAAAAAGAACACGAGAACTCAGCAAATATAATGAAGACATAAACAGAACACGAGAACTCAGCAAATATAATGAAGACATAAGAAACCAGAACACGAGAACTCAGCAAATATAATGAAGACATAAGAAACCAGAACACGAGAACTCAGCAAATATAATGAAGAAAACAGAACACGAGAACTCAGCAAATATAATGAAGACATAAGAAAACAGAACACGAGAACTCAGCAAATATAATAAAGAAAACAGAACACGAGAACTCAGCAAATATAATGAAGACATAAGAAAACAGAACACGAGAACTCAGCAAATATAATGAAGACATAAGAAAACAGAACACGAGAACTCAGCAAATATAATGAAGACATAAGAAAACAGAACACGAGAACTCAGCAAATATAATAAAGAAAACAGAACACGAGAACTCAGCAAATATAATAAAGAAAACAGAACACGAGAACTCAGCAAATATAATGAAGACATAAGAAAACAGAACACGAGAACTCAGCAAATATAATGAAGACATAAGAAAACAGAACACGAGAACTCAGCAAATATAATGAAGACATAAGAAACCAGAACACGAGAACTCAGCAAATATAATAAAGAAAAAAGAACACGAGAACTCAGCAAATATAATGAAGACATAAGAAACCAGAACACGAGAACTCAGCAAATATAATGAAGACATAAGAAACCAGAACACGAGAACTCAGCAAATATAATGAAGACATAAGAAACCAGAACACGAGAACTCAGCAAATATAATGAAGACATAAGAAACCAGAACACGAGAACTCAGCAAAATATAATGAAGACATAAGAAAACAGAACACGAGAACTCAGCAAATATAATGAAGACATAAGAAACCAGAACACGAGAACTCAGCAAATATAATAAAGAAAACAGAACACGAGAACTCAGCAAATATAATAAAGAAAACAGAACACGAGAACTCAGCAAATATAATGAAGACATAAGAAACCAGAACACGAGAACTCAGCAAATATAATGAAGACATAAGAAACCAGAACACGAGAACTCAGCAAAATATAATAAAGAAAAAAGAACACGAGAACTCAGCAAATATAATGAAGACATAAGAAACCAGAACACGAGAACTCAGCAAATATAATGAAGACATAAGAAACCAGAACACGAGAACTCAGCAAATATAATGAAGACATAAGAAACCAGAACACGAGAACTCAGCAAATATAATGAAGACATAAGAAACCAGAACACGAGAACTCAGCAAATATAATGAGACATAGAAACCAGAACACGAGAACTCAGCAAATATAATGAAGAAAACAGAACACGAGAACTCAGCAAATATAATGAAGACATAAGAAACCAGAACACGAGAACTCAGCAAATATAATGAAGACATAAGAAACCAGAACACGAGAACTCAGCAAATATAATGAAGAAAACAGAACACGAGAACTCAGCAAATATAATGAAGACATAAGAAAACAGAACACGAGAACTCAGCAAATATAATGAAGACATAAGAAACCAGAACACGAGAACTCAGCAAATATAATGAAGACATAAGAAACCAGAACACGAGAACTCAGCAAATATAATGAAGACATAAGAAACCAGAACACGAGAACTCAGCAAATATAATGAAGAAAACAGAACACGAGAACTCAGCAAATATAATGAAGACATAAGAAACCAGAACACGAGAACTCAGCAAATATAATGAAGACATAAGAAACCAGAACACGAGAACTCAGCAAATATAATGAAGAAAACAGAACACGAGAACTCAGCAATATAATGAAGACATAAGAAAACAGAACACGAGAACTCAGCAAATATAATGAAGACATAAGAAACCAGAACACGAGAACTCAGCAAATATAATGAAGAAAACAGAACACGAGAACTCAGCAAATATAATGAAGACATAAGAAAACAGAACACGAGAACTCAGCAAATATAATGAAGACATAAGAAACCAGAACACGAGAACTCAGCAAATATAATAAAGAAAACAGAACACGAGAACTCAGCAAATATAATGAAGACATAAGAAAACAGAACACGAGAACTCAGCAAATATAATGAAGACATAAGAAACCAGAACACGAGAACTCAGCAAATATAATAAAGAAAACAGAACACGAGAACTCAGCAAATATAATAAAAAAACAAACACGAGAACTCAGCAAATATAATGAAGACATAAGAAAACAGAACACGAGAACTCAGCAAATATAATGAAGACATAAGAAACCAGAACACGAGAACTCAGCAAATATAATGAAGACATAAGAAACCAGAACACGAGAACTCAGCAAATATAATAAAGAAAAAAGAACACGAGAACTCAGCAAATATAATGAAGACATAAGAAAACAGAACACGAGAACTCAGCAAATATAATGAAGACATAAGAAACCAGAACACGAGAACTCAGCAAATATAATGAAGACATAAGAAACCAGAACACGAGAACTCAGCAAATATAATGAAGAAAACAGAACACGAGAACTCAGCAAATATAATGAAGACATAAGAAAACAGAACACGAGAACTCAGCAAAATATAATAAGAAAACAGAACACGAGAACTCAGCAAATATAATGAAGACATAAGAAAACAGAACACGAGAACTCAGCAAATATAATGAAGACATAAGAAAACAGAACACGAAACTCAGCAAATATAATGAAGACATAAGAAAACAGAACACGAGAACTCAGCAAATATAATAAAGAAAACAGAACACGAGAACTCAGCAAATATAATAAAGAAAACAGAACACGAGAACTCAGCAAATATAATGAAGACATAAGAAAACAGAACACGAGAACTCAGCAAATATAATGAAGACATAAGAAAACAGAACACGAGAACTCAGCAAATATAATGAAGACATAAGAAACCAGAACACGAGAACTCAGCAAATATAATAAAGAAAAAAGAACACGAGAACTCAGCAAATATAATGAAGACATAAGAAACCAGAACACGAGAACTCAGCAAATATAATGAAGACATAAGAAACCAGAACACGAGAACTCAGCAAATATAATGAAGACATAAGAAACCAGAACACGAGAACTCAGCAAATATAATGAAGACATAAGAAACCAGAACACGAGAACTCAGCAAATATAATGAAGACATAAGAAACCAGAACACGAGAACTCAGCAAATATAATGAAGACATAAGAAACAAGAACACGAGAACTCAGCAAATATAATGAAGAAAACAGAACACGAGAACTCAGCAAATATAATGAAGACATAAGAAACCAGAACACGAGAACTCAGCAAATATAATGAAGACATAAGAAACCAGAACACGAGAACTCAGCAAATATAATAAAGAAAAAAGAACACGAGAACTCAGCAAATATAATGAAGACATAAGAAACCAGAACACGAGAACTCAGCAAATATAATGAAGACATAAGAAACCAGAACACGAGAACTCAGCAAATATAATGAAGAAACCAGAACACGAGAACTCAGCAAATATAATGAAGACATAAGAAAACAGAACACGAGAACTCAGCAAATATAATGAAGAAACCAGAACACGAGAACTCAGCAAATATAATGAAGACATAAGAAACCAGAACACGAGAACTCAGCAAATATAATGAAGACATAAGAAAACAGAACACGAGAACTCAGCAAATATAATGAAGACATAAGAAACCAGAACACGAGAACTCAGCAAATATAATGAAGAAACCAGAACACGAGAACTCAGCAAATATAATGAAGACATAAGAAACCAGAACACGAGAACTCAGCAAATATAATGAAGACATAAGAAAACAGAACACGAGAACTCAGCAAATATAATGAAGACATAAGAAACCAGAACACGAGAACTCAGCAAATATAATGAAGAAACCAGAACACGAGAACTCAGCAAATATAATGAAGACATAAGAAAACAGAACACGAGAACTCAGCAAATATAATAAAGAAAAAAGAAAACAGAACACGAGAACTCAGCAAATATAATGAAGACATAAGAAACCAGAACACGAGAACTCAGCAAATATAATGAAGAAAACAGAACACGAGAACTCAGCAAATATAATGAAGACATAAGAAAACAGAACACGAGAACTCAGCAAATATAATAAAGAAAAAAGAAAACAGAACACGAGAACTCAGCAAATATAATGAAGACATAAGAAACCAGAACACGAGAACTCAGCAAATATAATAAAGAAAAAAGAAAACAGAACACTCGCGTTAGATGTTAACGAGCATTTTGTGCGCGAACGTCGTAATACGACGTTCAGCGCGAAGGGTTTTTCCCCTCGCGTTAATGCGTTTTTGCGCACGCGCAAAATTGTGCGCGAAGAGTGTAATAGTGCACCACGTATTTTACTGTTTTCCAAAAATCCAAGTGGGGGGGGGGGAGCGGGTTGAATATTTTAAACAGGATACCTATATCTCAAAAAAAGATACTCACCTGAGGTGAGCGTTAACGTTAGCCCTGGTGGCCACCGCACATTACAATCCAAACGCTAAGAAACCCGTTAATGTTTGGTAGCTGTTGCTTTTCAGCGCAATGTTACTGTACTTTGCGCTCCCTATACTTAACATGGGGAGCACAAAGTGTTAATCAGCGTTAGATTTACAAAGTCCTAACGCTGATTTATTTATTTATTTATAATTATTTTACCAGGAAGGATACATTGAGATTTCTCTGGTTTCCAGGAAGGATACATTGAGATTTCTCTGGTTTTTCCAGGAAGGATACATTGAGATTTCTCTGGTTTTTCCAGGAAGGATACATTGAGATTTCTCTGGTTTTCAGGAAGGATACATTGAGATTTCTCTGGTTTCCAGGAAGGATACATTGAGATTTCTCTGGTTTTCCAGGAAGGATACATTGAGATTTCTCTGGTTTCCAGGAAGGATACATTGAGATTTCTCTGGTTTCCAGGAAGGATACATTGAGATTTCTCTGGTTTTCAGGAAGGATACATTGAGATTTCTCTGGTTTTCCAGGAAGGATACATTGAGATTTCTCTGGTTTTCCAGGAAGGATACATTGAGATTTCTCTGGTTCCTAGGAAGATACATTGAGATTTCTCTGGTTTTCCAGGAAGGATACATTGAGATTTCTCTGGTTTTCCAGGAAGGATACATTGAGATTTCTCTGGTTTTCAGGAAGGATACATTGAGATTTCTCTGGTTTTCCAGGAAGGATACATTGAGATTTCTCTGGTTTTCCAGGAAGGATACATTGAGATTTCTCTGGTTCCTAGGAAGGATACATTGAGATTTCTCTGGTTTTCCAGGAAGGATACATTGAGATTTCTCTGGTTTTCCAGGAAGGATACATTGAGATTTCTCTGGTTTTCAGGAAGGATACATTGAGATTTCTCTGGTTTTCCAGGAAGGATACATTGAGATTTCTCTGGTTTTCAGGAAGGATACATTGAGATTTCTCTGGTTTTCCAGGAAGGATACATTGAGATTTCTCTGGTTTTCCAGGAAGGATACATTGAGATTTCTCTGGTTCCTAGGAAGGATACATTGAGATTTCTCTGGTTTTCCAGGAAGGATACATTGAGATTTCTCTGGTTTTCCAAGAAGGATACATTGAGATTTCTCTGGTTTTCCAGGAAGGATACATTGAGATTTCTCTGGTTTTCCAGGAAGGATACATTGAGATGGGAATGATACAAAATTTAATTACAGAATCAGCGATATAAATACGATGTCCGAAATTACTGAAATGGAACCGAAATCAGGAATGTAACGAAAATGAATTTCGAATTTACACATTTCTAGTCCATTCGAAAAGTTTTCGAAAAAGTTTTTCGTTTCGGAAAATCGGACGAATCCGAAATTCGAATAAAATGCAAGATATTAAAAACACAAATATACAGATTAACCCAGAAAATAAATATGTAGCAAATATAGTTACATGTTTACAAGTGCATTCTGTATATAGTCACTAGGTTACATGTTTACAGGTGCATTCTGTATATAGTCACTGTGTTACACGTTTACAGGCGCATTCTGTATATAGTCACTGTGTTACATGTTTACAGGTGCATTCTGTATATAGTCACTGTGTTACATGTTTACAGGCGCATTCTGTATATAGTCACTGTGTTACATGTTTACAAGTGCATTCTGTATATAGTCACTGTTACATGTTTACAGGTGCATTCTGTATATAGTCACTGTGTACATGTTTACAGGTGCATTCTGTATATAGTCACTGTTACATGTTTACAGGTGCATTCTGTATATAGTCAATGTGTTACATGTTTACAGGTGCATTCTGTGTATAGTCACTGTGTTACATGTTTACAGGTGCATTCTGTATATAGTCACTGTGTTACATGTTTACAGGTGCATTCTGTATATAGTCACTGTGTTACATGTTTACAGTGGCATTCTGTATATAGTCACTGTGTTACATGATTACAGGTGCGTTCTGTATATAGTCACTGTTACATGTTTACAGGCGCATTCTGTATATACAGTTGTGTTCAAAATTATTCAACCCCCACTGAAATTGAGTGTTTTGGGCAGTTTGACATTGATTTTGATCATTCAGTCAATCTTGCTTACAATTAAATAAAGAGGCACGTGTAGGTCAGACAAATATAACATAACATTTATAATGAAATAACCACAAATGTCTTTTCTGTGCTCACATCATTATCAGTTTTATTCAACCCCAAGTGACATTCAATCTTAGTACTTAGTACAACATCCTTTTACAGTTATAACAGCTTTTAAACGTGAAGCATAGCTTGACACAAGTGTCTTGCAGCGATCTACGGGTATCTTCGCCCATTTGTCATGGGCAAAAGCCTCCAGTTCAGTCACATTCTTAGGCTTGCGCACTGCAACTGCTTTCTTTAAGTTCACCAGAGGTTCTCAATCGGATTTAAGTCAGGTGACTGCGATGCCACTCCAAAATGTTCCAGCCTTTAATCTGCAACCATGCTCTAGTGGACTTGGAGGTATGCTTGGGATCATTGTCCTATTGAAAGGACCAACGTCTCCCAAGCCTCAGTTTGTGACGGACAGCATCACATTGTCATCCAATATCTCCTGGTACTGAAGAGAATTCATGGTACCTTGCACACGCTGAAGCTTCCCTGTACCTGCAGAAGCAAAACAGCCCCAAAGCATGATTGACCCACCGCCATGCTTCACAGTAGGCAAGGTGTTCTTTTCTTCATAGGCCTTGTTCTTCCTCCTCCAAACATAGCGTTGATCCATGGGCCCAACAGTTCTAATTTTGTTTCATCAGTCCACAGAACACTATCCCAAAACATCTGTGGTTTGTCACATGAATTTTGGCATACTGCAGTCGACTCTTCTTATTCTTTGGAGACAGCAAGGGGGTGCGCCTGGGAGTTCTGGCATGGAGGCCTTCATTACGCAGTGTGCGCCGTATTGTCTGAGCTGAAACTTCAGTACCCACATCTGACAAATCTTTTCTCAGTTCCTCAGCAGTCACACGGGGACTTTTCTCCACTCTACGCTTCAGGTAGCGCACAGCAGTCGAAGTCAGCATCTTCTTTCTGCCACGACCAGGTAGCGTTTCAACAGTGCCCTTTGCCTTGAATTTGCGAATGATGCTTCCTATGGTCTCTCTTGGTATGTTTAACATCTTTGCAATCTTCTTATAGCCATTGCCCTTCCTGTGAAGCGTAATCATCTCTTCTCTTGTCTTCCTGGACCATTCTCTTGACTTCACCATGTTTGTAACCACACCAGTAAATGTCTAGAAGGAGCTGAGTATCAGTCATTTTAAAGCTGTCTAATTGGTGCTTATTATGCTTTATTGCTGCTCCGTGACATCCACAGGTGTTTTCAATACCTGATTGAAAACACTTGAATGAACCTCTGTTCTTCAGAGTGGTAGTCTTTAAGGGGTTGAATAATTGTGTCAATGAAGAATTCACAAAAGAAACATTTACTACTGTATTACAAAACCAATTGATGTCATTTTAGTTGCATATGGTTCTTTAAAAAGTCCTTGTAGGATTTCATTCTGAATACAATTACAAATGTACACTAAATTCCCTAAAACCCTTTACAGCATTGGGGGTTGAATAATTTTGAACACAACTGTAGTCACTGTGTTACATGTTTACAGGCGCATTCTGTATATAGTCACTGTGTTACATGTTTACAGGCGCATTCTGTATATAGTCACTGTGTTACATGTTTACAGGTGCATTCTGTATATAGTCACTGTGTTACATGTTTACAGGCGCATTCTGTATATAGTCACTGTGTTACATGTTTACAGGTGCATTCTGTATATAGTCACTGTGTTACATGTTTACAGGTGCATTCTGTATATAGTCAATATGTTACATGTTTACAGGCGCATTCTGTATATAGTCACTGTGTTACATGTTTACAGTCGCATTCTGTATATAGTCACTGTGTTACTTGTTTAGGCTAGGGTCAGATGAGCGCATTTTGTACGGACTGTGCATCCGTGCAGTACGGACGTACTTTCTGACTGATGACAAGGTAGTGGCCACACAGTCCGTTTTTTTCACTGATGGATTTTTTGACTGATGTAGCAGGGAAAATAAATTACAATGAAAGAACATTCTGTCCGTCAAAAATGCTGGACGTATAAATGCGTCCATCTGACCACACTCCATCACTCACACACAAAGCTATGCAGACGTTGTGGACGTGGCGCACTCCGCATGTCCGTTCTAGCAGTATTACGTTCTTGCCTAACCTGCGTCCGTTTGCAGCGTCAGTCAGCCCCCGCACTTCTGTGCGGACGTATTTCGTGTGTGGTGCTCCATTTAACACAATTGTATGCTATCATGGACGTACTTATGTGCGGCAACACGGACGTTAACACTGCGCTCGTCTGACCCTAGCCTTACAGGCGCATTCTGAATATAGTCACTGTGTTACATGTTTACAGGTGCATTCTGTATATAGTCACTGTGTTACATGTTTACAGGTGCATTCTGTATATAGTCACTGTGTTACATGTTTACAGGCGCATTCTGAATATAGTCACTGTGTTACATGTTTACAGGCGCATTCTGTATATAGTCACTATGTTACATGTTTACAGGTGCATTCTGTATATAGTCACTGTGTTACATGTTTACAGGTGCATTCTGTATATAGTCACTGTGTTACATGTTTACAGGCGCATTCTGAATATAGTCACTGTGTTACATGTTTACAGGCGCATTCTGTATATAGTCACTATGTTACATGTTTACAGGTGCATTCTGTATATAGTCACTGTGTTACATGTTTACAGGTGCATTCTGTATATAGTCACTATGTTAGATGTTTACAGGTGCATTCTGTATATAGTCACTATGTTACATGTTTACAGGTGCATTCTGTATATAGTCACTATGTTAGATGTTTACAGGTGCATTCTGTATATAGTCACTATGTTACATGTTTACAGGTGCATTCTGTATATAGTCACTGTTACATGTTTACAGGCGCATTCTGTATATAGTCACTGTTACATGTTTACAGGCGCATTCTGTATATAGTCACTGTGTTACATGTTTACAGGCGCATTCTGTATATAGTCACTGTTACATGTTTACAGGCGCATTCTGTATATAGTCACTGTTACATGTTTACAGGCGCATTCTGTATATAGTCACTATGTTACATGTTTATAGGCGCATTCTGTATATAGTCACTGTGTTACATGTTTACAGGTGCATTCTGTATATAGTCACTGTGTTACATGTTTACAGGCGCATTCTGTATATAGTCACTATGTTACATGTTTATAGGCGCATTCTGTATATAGAATAAAAATTCTAGGTGAAAATAGCCAAACAAGACAAATTCTCCCTTTCATCTCACTTTCCAAATCGGCTATTTTGACCTAGAATTTTTTATTCTCCTGCTTTTCACGCTCTCTGAATAACCCTGTTTATCTCCGTAATCAATAGCCGGCATAAGCATGTGTTGTACAATCTGCCTTCTTACCGCGGGGCTCAGGCAGGATTTGTTTCTGTACAGGGCACCTAGTTTGGGGTAAAGTTTAGATGAGTTTTTCGATGTGGGGACCAAAGGATAGATTTGGGTCTAACCACATACCTAGATATTTGAGAGAAGTGACTGTGGTCAGCGTGCCATTTGATCTTGTCCCAACACATAGGTGTGGATTTTGCAATTTGTGTAGTTTAGGTTTTGTTCCAAAGAGCATCGTAACAGTTTTGTCAGTATTTAACCCCTTAGTGACCACTGCTGTTTTTACATTTCTGTGCTGTTTGTGTTTAGGTCAAATTTTCCTCTTACTCGTTTATGTAACCCACACATATTTTACACTGTTTTTCTCGTCATTAAATGGACTTTATAAAAATACCATTTTTTTCATCATTTCATATAATTTACTATAAAAAAATTGTGAAAATATTGAAATTGTGAAAAATTGAAAAAACACCACTTTTTCGAAATTTGACCCCCAAAATGTCTTATGTATCAACAACCGTCAAAATTTTTATTTCCTTAGTAGTTTCTAAATTTAGTTCTGAGTTTAGCAATACCCAATGTTTACATATTCCTCGCTTTGCTCCTTATCTTATGCAACAATAAGTGCAAGTAGCACTTTGCCATTTCCAAAGAGTTTATTTTTAAAACTAGTGATAGTGACATTGTAACACTGATATCTGTCACTAATTCCTGAATAACCCTCCACATATGCATATTTTTTTTAAAGCACACAAATCAAGGTATTAAATTTGGGGTATTTTGACTCTTTCCTATGCCAAATTGTGAGAAAAAAATCATTTTTTGGTGATTTTTACTTAATGCAATTTAAGAATACATGTACTGTGAACTTTAAGGTTTACTGCCAAAAAAACCCCCAAAATATGTTCAGCATCTTCTGAGTAAATTGATACCACCCATGTATAGGTATGTCGGGTCATTTGGGGGCTAATAGGCCTTATTTGGGGGGTGCGCATTTCAGTTTTCCAACTTGGAATTTTCACATTTTGTCATCATGCACCCATGTCCTATTTGGGACATTTTTGAAGCCTGCCAAAGTAATTTACCCCCATCAAACCATATATTTTTAGAAAGGGCACACCCTAGGGTACTTCAAAGAGTTGTATTTTAACACTTTCCATGCACTAGCTCTTTGTCAAACTTTCAGGTAGTCACTTTTTGTGTTATTTTTTCACACACATTGTACTTTAGGCATGAATTGTCAGATCCAGTTATGGGTTACTGCCAAAAAACACCCCAAAATATGTTCAGCAACATCTTTGACAATGAGACAGAGGGTGGGAGAGAGTGAAGGGACAGTGAGACGGAGGGTTGGAGAGAGTAAAGGGACAGTGAGACAGAGTGTGGGAGAGAGTGAAGGGACAGTGAGATGGAGGGTGGGAGAGAGTGAAGGGACAGTGAGATGGAGGGTGGGAGAGAGTGAAGGGACAGTGAGACGGAGGGTGGGAGAGAGTGAAGGGACAGTGAGACGGAGGGTTGGAGAGAGTGAAGGGACAGTGAGACGGAGGGTGGGAGAGAGTGAAGGGACAGTGAGACGGAGGGTTGGAGAGAGTGAAGGGACAGTGAGACGGAGGGTTGGAGAGAGTGAAGGGACAGTGAGACAGAGGGTGGGAGAGAGTGAAGGACAGTGAGACGGAGGGTGTAGAGAGTGAAGTGACAGTGAGACGAGGGTGGGAGAGAACGAAGGGACAGTGAGACGGATTGTTGGAGAGAGTGAAGGACAGTGAGACGGAGGGTTGGAGAGAGTGAAGGGACAGTGAGACGGAGGGTTGGAGAGAGTGAAGGGACAGTGAGACGGAGGGTGGAGAGAGAGTAAAGGGACAGTGAGACGGAGGGGGGGAGAGAGTAAAGGGACAGTGAGACGAGAGGTGGGAGAGAATGAAGGGACAGTGAGACGGAGGGTGGGAGAGAGTGAAGGGACAGTGAGACGAGGGTGGGAGAGAGTAAGGACAGTGAGACGGAGGGTGGGAGAGAATGAAGGGACAGTGAGACGGAGGTGGGAGAGAATGAAGGGACAGTGAGACGGAGGGTGGGAGAGTGAAGGACAGTGAGACGGAGGTGGGAGAGAATGAAGGACAGTGAGACGGAGGGTGGGAGAGAATGAAGGGACAGTGAGACGGAAGGTGGTAGAGAATGAAGGGACAGTGAGACGGAGGGTGGGAGAGAATGAAGGGACAGTGAGACGGAGGTGGGAGAGAGTGAAGGGACAGTGAGACGGAGGTGGGAGAGAATGAGGGGACAGTGAGACGGAGGTGGGAGAGAGTGAAGGGACAGTGAGACGGAGGGTTGGAGAGAGTGAAGGGACAGTGAGACGGAGGGTGGGAGAGAGTGAAGGGACAGTGAGACGGAGGGTTGGAGAGAGTAAAGGGACAGTGAGATGGAGGGTGGGAGAGAGTGAAGGGACATTGAGACCGAGGGTGGGAGAGAGTAAAGGGACAGTGAGACGAGGGTGGGAAGAGTAAGAAGGGACAGTGAGACGGAGGGTTGAGAGAGTGAAGGGACAGTGAGACGGAGGGTGGGAGAGAGTGAAGGGACAGTGAGACAGAGGGTGGGAGAGAGTAAAGGGACAGTGAGACGGAGGGTTGGAGAGAGTAAAGGGACAGTGAGACGGAGGGTTGGAGAGAGTGAAGGGACAGTGAGACGGAGGGTTGGAGAGAGTGAGGGACAGTGAGACGGAGGGTGGAGAGAGAGTGAAGGGACAGTGAGACGGAGGGTGGGAGAGAGTGAAGGGACAGTGAGACGGAGGGTTGGAGAGGTAAAGGGACAGTGAGATGGAGGGTGGGAGAGAGTGAAGGGACATTGAGACGAGGTGGGAGAGAGTAAAGGGACAGTGAGACGGAGGGTTGGAGAGAGTAAAGGGACAGTGAGATGGGTGGGAGAGAGTGAAGGGACATTGAGACCGAGGGTGGGAGAGAGTGAAGGGACAGTGAGACGGAGGGTTGGAGAGAGTGAAGGGACAGTGAGACGGAGGGTTGGAAGAGAGAAGGGACAGTGAGACGGAGGGTGGGAGAGAGTGAAGGGACAGTGAGACGGAGGTGGGAGAGAGTGAAGGGACAGTGAGACGGAGGTGGGAGAGAGTAAAGGGACAGTGAGACGGAGGGTTGGAGAGAGTGAAGGACAGTGAGACGGAGGGTGGGAGAGAGTGAAGGGACAGTGAGACGGAGGGTTGGAGAGAGTAAAGGGACAGTGAGATGGAGGGTGGGAGAGAGTAAAGGGACAGTGAGACCGAGGGTGGGAGAGAGTAAAGGGACAGTGAGACGGAGGGTTGGAGAGAGTGAAGGGACAGTGAGACGGAGGGTGGGAGAGAGTAAAGGGACAGTGAGACGGAGGGTGGGAGAGAGTGAAGGGACAGTGAGACGGAGGGTGGGAGAGAGTGAAGGGACAGTGAGACGGAGGGTGGAGATAGTGAAGGGACAGTGAGACGGAGGGTGGGAGAGAGTGAAGGGACAGTGAGACGGAGGGTTGGAGAGAGTGAAGGGACAGTGAGACGGAGGGTGGGAGAGAGTGAAGGGACAGTGAGACGGAGGGTTGGAGAGAGTGAAGGGACAGTGAGACAGAGGGTTGGAGAGAGTGAAGGGACAGTGAGACGGGGTGGAGAGAGTGAAGGGACAGTGAGACAGAGGGTTGGAGAGAGTGAAGGGACAGTGAGACAGAGGGTTGGAGAGAGTGAAGGGACAGTGAGACGGAGGGTTGGAGAGAGTGAAGGGACAGTGAGACAGAGGGTGGGAGAGAGTAAAGGGACAGTGAGACGGAGGGTTGGAGAGAGTAAAGGGACAGTGAGACGGAGGGTTGGAGAGAGTGAAGGGACAGTGAGACGGAGGGTGAGAGAGAGTAAAGGGACAGTGAGACAGAGGGTGGAGAGAGTGAAGGGACAGTGAGACGGAGGGTTGGAGAGAGTGAAGGGACAGTGAGACGGAGGGTTGGAGAGAGTGAAGGACAGTGAGACAGAGGGTGGGAGAGAGTAAAGGGACAGTGAGACGGAGGTTGGAGAGAGTAAAGGGACAGTGAGACGGAGGGTTGGAGAGAGTGAAGGGACAGTGAGACGGAGGGTGAGAGAGAGTAAAGGGACAGTGAGACGGAGGGTGGGAGAGAGTGAAGGGACAGTGAGACGGAGGGTGGGAGAGAGTGAAGGGACAGTGAGACGGAGGGTGAGAGAGAGTAAAGGGACAGTGAGACAGAGGGTGGGAGAGAGTAAAGGGACAGTGAGACAGAGGGTGGGAGAGAGTAAAGGGACAGTGAGACAGAGGGTGGGAGAGAGTGAAGGGACAGTGAGACGGAGGGTGGAGAGAGTGAAGGGACAGTGAGACGGAGTGGGAGGAGAGAGTAAAGGACAGTGAGACGGAGGGTGGGAGAGAGTAAAGGACAGTGAGACGGAGGGTGGAGAGAGTAAAGGGACAGTGAGACGGAGGGTGGGAGAGAGTAAAGGGACAGTGAGACGGAGGGTTGGAGAGAGTAAAGGGACAGTGAGACGGAGGGTTGGAGAGAGTAAAGGGACAGTGAGACGGAGGGTTGGAGAGAGTGAAGGGACAGTGAGACGGAGGGTGGGAGAGAGTAAAGGGACAGTGAGACGGAGGGTTGGAGAGAGTGAAGGGACAGTGAGACGGAGGGTTGGAGAGAGTGAAGGGACAGTGAGACAGAGGGTGAGAGAGTGAAGGGACAGTGAGACGGAGGGTGGGAGAGAGTAAAGGGACAGTGAGACGGAGGGTTGGAGAGAGTGAAGGGACAGTGAGACGGAGGGTGGGAGAGAGTGAAGGACAGTGAGACGGAGGGTGGAGAGAGTGAAGGGACAGTGAGACGGAGGGTTGGAGAGAATGAAGGGACAGTGAGACGGAGGGTGGGAGAGAGTGAAGGGACAGTGAGACGGAGGGTTGGAGAAGAGAAGGACAGTGAGACGGAGGGTTGGAGAGAGTGAAGGGACAGTGAAGACGGAGGGTTGGAGAGAGTGAAGTGAGAGAGGTGGGAGAGAGTGAAGGGACAGTGAGACGGAGGGTTGGAGAGAGTGAAGGGACAGTGAGACGGAGGGTTGGAGAGAGTAAGGGACAGTGAGACGGAGGGTGGAGAGAGTGAAGGGACAGTGAGACGGAGGGTGGGAGAGAGTGAAGGGACAGTGAGACGGAGGGTTGGAGAGAGTAAAGGGACAGTGAGACGGAGGGTTGGAGAGAGTAAAGGGACAGTGAGACGGAGGGTTGGAGAGAATGAAGGGACAGTGAGACGGAGGGTTGGAGAGAGTGAAGGGACAGTGAGACGGAGGGTTGGAGAGAGTGAAGGGACAGTGAGACAGAGGGTGGGAGAGAGTGAAGGGACAGTGAGACGGAGGGTGGGAGAGAGTGAAGGGACAGTGAGACGGAGGGTGGGAGAGAGTGAAGGGACAGTGAGACGGAGGGTTGGAGAGAATGAAGGGACAGTGAGACGGAGGGTTGGAGAGAGTGAAGGGACAGTGAGACGGAGGGTGGGAGAGAGTGAAGGGACAGTGAGACGGAGGGTGGGAGAGAGTGAAGGGACAGTGAGACGGAGGGTTGGAGAGAGTGAAGGGACAGTGAGACGGAGGGTTGGAGAGAGTGAAGGGACAGTGAGACGGAGGGTTGGAGAGAGTGAAGGGACAGTGAGACGGAGGGTGGGAGAGAGTGAAGGGACAGTGAGACGGAGGGTTGGAGAGAGTGAAGGGACAGTGAGACAGAGGGTGGGAGAGAGTGAAGGGACAGTGAGATGGAGGATGGGAGAGAGTGAAGGGACATTGAGACCGAGGGTGGGAGAGAGTAAAGGGACAGTGAGACCGAGGGTGGGAGAGAGTAAAGGGACAGTGAGACGGAGGGTGGGAGAGAGTGAAGGGACAGTGAGACGGAGGGTGGGAGAGAGTAAAGGGACAGTGAGACGGAGGGTGGGAGAGAGTGAAGGGACAGTGAGACGGAGGGTGGGAGAGAGTAAAGGGACAGTGAGACGGAGGGTGGGAGAGAGTAAAGGGACAGTGAGACGGAGGGTGGGAGAGAGTAAAGGGACAGTGAGACGGAGGGTTGGAGAGAGTGAAGGGACAGTGAGACGAGGGTTGGAGAGAGTAAAGGGACAGTGAGACGGAGGGTTGGAGAGAGTGAAGGGACAGTGAGACGGAGGGTGAGAGAGTGAAGGGACAGAGAGACAGAGGGTGGGAGAGAGTGAAGGGACAGTGAGACGGAGGGTTGGAGAGAATGAAGGGACAGTGACGGAGGGTGGGAGAGAGTGAAGGGACAGTGAGACGGAGGGTGGGAGAGAGTGAAGGGACATTGAGACCGAGGGTGGGAGAGAGAAGGGACAGTGAGACGGAGGGTTGGAGAGAGTGAAGGGACAGTGAGACGGAGGGTGGGAGAGAGTAAAGGGACAGTGAGACGGAGGGTTGGAGAGAGTGAAGGGACAGTGAGACGGAGGGTGGGAGAGAGTAAAGGGACAGTGAGACGGAGGGTGGGAGAGAGTGAAGGGACAGTGAGACGGAGGGTGAGAGAGAGTAAAGGGACAGTGAGACAGAAGGTGGGAGAGAGTAAAGGGACAGTGAGACGGAGGGTTGGAGAGAGTGAAGGGACAGTGAGACGGAGGGTGAGAGAGAGTAAAGGGACAGTGAGACGGAGGGTTGGAGAGAGTGAAGGGACAGTGAGACGGAGGGTTGGAGAGAGTGAAGGGACAGTGAGACGGAGGGTGGAGAGAATGAAGGGACAGTGAGACGGAGGGTTGGAGAGAGTGAAGGGACAGTGAGACGGAGGGTGGGAGAGAGTGAAGGGACAGTGAGACGGAGGGTGGGAGAGAGTGAAGGGACAGTGAGACGGAGGGGGAGAGAAGTGAAGGGACAGTGAGACGGAGGGTGGGAGAGAGTGAAGGGACAGTGAGACGGAGGGTTGGAGAGAGTGAAGGGACAGTGAGACGGAGGTTGGAGAGAGTGAAGGGACAGTGAGACGGAGGGTTGGAGAGAGTGAAGGGACAGTGAGACAGAGGGTGGGAGAGAGTGAAGGGACAGTGAGACGGAGGGTGGGAGAGAGTAAAGGGACAGTGAGACGGAGGGTGGGAGAGAGTGAAGGGACAGTGAGACGGAGGGTTGGAGAGAGTGAAGGGACAGTGAGACGGAGGTTGGAGAGAGTGAAGGGACAGTGAGACGGAGGGTTGGAGAGAGTGAAGGGACAGTGAGACGGAGGGTTGGAGAGAGTGAAGGGACAGTGAGACAGAGGGTGGGAGAGAGTGAAGGGACAGTGGAGACGGAGGGTGGGAGAGAGTAAAGGGACAGTGAGACGGAGGGTGGGAGAGAGTGAAGGGACAGTGAGACGGAGGTGGGAGAGAGTGAAGGGACAGTGAGACGGAGGGTTGGAGAGAGTGAAGGACAGTGAGACGGAGGGTTGGAGAGAGTGAAGGGACAGTGAGACGGAGGGTGGGAGAGAGTGAAGGACAGTGAGACGGAGGTTGGAGAGAGTGAAGGGACAGTGAGACGGAGGGTGGAGAGAGTGAAGGACAGTGAGACGGAGGGTTGGAGAGAATGAAGGGACAGTGAGACGGAGGGTTGGAGAGAGTAAAGGGACAGTGAGACGGAGGGGGAGAGAGTGAAGGGACAGTGAGACGGAGGGTGGAGAGAGTGAAGGGACAGTGAGACGGAGGGTGGGAGAGAGTGAAGGGACAGTGAGACGGAGGGTTGGAGAGAGTAAAGGGACAGTGAGACGGAGGGTTGGAGAGAGTGAAGGGACAGTGAGACGGAGGGTGAGAGAGTGAAGGGACAGAGAGACAGAGGGTGCGAGAGGGTGAAGGGACAGAGAGACAGAGGGTGGGAGAGAGTGAAGGGACAGTGAGACGGAGGGTTGGAGAGAATGAAGGGACAGTGAGACAGAGGGTTGGAGAGAGTGAAGGGACAGTGAGACAGAGGGTGGGAGAGAGTGAAGGGACAGTGAGACGGAGGGTTGGAGAGAATGAAGGGACAGTGAGACAGAGGGTTGGAGAGAGTGAAGGGACAGTGAGACAGAGGGTGGGAGAGAGTGAAGGGACAGTGAGACGGAGGGTTGGAGAGAATGAAGGGACAGTGAGACAGAGGGTTGGAGAGAGTGAAGGGACAGAGAGACAGAGGGTGCGAGAGGGTGAAGGGACAGAGAGACAGAGGGTGCGAGAGGGTGAAGGGACAGTGAGATGAACGGTAGGGAGACGGTGATGGGATGAAATGGAGGAAGAAGGGAGTGTAAAATAAGGCTGAAATTGAAGATGAAGTGGTTGGATGAGGAGATAGATCCTGAGAAGTGGATGAAGAGACCCCAAGACTGGTGAGGGTGAGGATGATGAGTTGGAGGGTGGTGAGAGGGTAAAGGTACAATGAGATGGAAGTTGGGGAGAAGGTAAAGGTACAATGAGTTGGAAGGTGGGGAGAGGGTAAAGGTACAATGAGTTGGAAGATGGGGAGAGGGTAAAGGTACAATGAGTTGGAAGGTGGGGAGAGGGTAAAGGTACAATGAGTTGGAAGATGGGGAGAGGGTAAAGGTACAATGAGTTGGAAGGTGGGGAGAGGGTAAAGGTACAATGAGTTGGAAGGTGGGGAGAGGGTAAAGGTACAATGAGTTGGAAGGTGGGGAGAGGGTAAAGGTACAATGAGTTGGAAGGTGGGGAGAGGGTAAAGGTACAATGAGTTGGAAGGTGGGGAGAGGGTAAAGGTACAAGGAGTTGGAAGATGGGGAGAGGGTAAAGGTACAAGGAGTTGCAGGGTGGGGAGTGAATGAGGGTGCAATTAGGTGGAGGGTTGGGAGAGGGTAAAGGTACACTGAGTTGGAGGGTGGGGAAAGGGCAAAGGTGCGAAGAAATGCAGAGCGGATTGAGGGTAAAGGTGCGTTGTAAAGGAGGTTGGATAGAGGGTGAAAAAATTATGAGATGGAGGGTGGAGAAAGGGTGAAGGAGCAAGTAGATGAAGTGAGGAGAGAGTGATGGAGCGATGAGATGGAGGGTAAGGAGAAAGTGAGTGGTTGAGTTCGAAAGTGAGAAGCGGAAGAATGCTTGACGAGATGAAGGGTGAGCAGAGGGTGAATGGTCAAAGAGATGAAGGGTGAATGTATGGGGAGGAGAGGGTGAATGGTTGATGAGACACAAGGTGAGGAGAGGCTAAACAAGTGGAAAGGAGAGGGTGAATGGTGGATGAGACGGTGGGTGAGGAGAGGGTGAATGATCAATGAGACGGTGGGTAAGGACTAAGGAGAGGGTGAATGTTCGATGAGACGGTGGGTGAGGAGAGGGTGAATGATCAATGAGACGGTGGGTAAGGAGAGGGTGAATGTTCGATGAGACGGTGGGTGAGGAGAGGGTGAATGATCAATGAGACGGTGGGTAAGGAGAGGGTGAATGGTCGATGAGACGGTGGGTGAGGAGAGGGTGAATGATCAATGAGACGGTGGGTGAGGAGAGGGTGAATGATCAATGAGACGGTGGGTGAGGAGAGGGTGAATGGTGGATGAGACGGTGGGTGATGAGAGGGTGAATGGTCGATGAGACGTTGGGTAAGGAGAGGGTGACTGGTCGATGAGACGGTAAGGAGAGGGTGAATGGTCGAGGAGACGGTGGGTGAGGAGAGGGTGAATGGTCGATGAGACGGTGGGTAAGGAGAGGGTGAATGGTCAATGAGACGGTGGGTAAGGAGAGGGTGAATGGTCGATGAGACGGTCGGTGAGGAGAGGGTGAATGGTGGATGAGACGGTGGGCAAGGTGAGGGTGGATGGTGGATGAGATGGTGGGGGTAGGAGAGGGTGAATGGTGGATGAGACAGTGGGTGAGGAGAGGGTGGATGGTGGATGAGACGGTGGGTGAGGAGAGGGTGAATGGTGGATGAGACGGTGGGTGAGGAGAGGGTGGATGGTGGATGAGACGATGGGTGAGGAGAGGGTGAATGGTGGATGAGACGGTGGGCGAGGAGAGGGTGAATGGTGGATGAGACGGTGGGCGAGGAGAGGGTGAATGGTGGATGAGACAGTGGGTGAGGAGAGGGTGGATGGTGGATGAGACGGTGGGTGAGGAGAGGGTGAATGGTGGATGAGACGGTGGGTGAGGAGAGGGTGAATGGTGGATGAGACGGTGGGCGAGGAGATGGTGGATGGTGGATGAGATGGTGGGTGAGGAGAGGGTGAATGGTGGATGAGACGGTGGGCGAGGAGATGGTGGATGGTGGATGAGACGATGGGTGAGGAGAGGGTGAATGGTGGATGAGACGGTGGGTGAGGAGAGGGTGAATGGTGGATGAGACGGTGGGCGAGGAGATGGTGGATGAGATGGTGGGTGAGGAGAGGGTGAATGGTGGATGAGATGGAAGGTGAGGGGTAGTGGGAGGAAGAGAGACAGAGCAGAGAACAAGGTGCAGGTTCAGATTTTACAGACATGGAGTGATTCGCAGACTGGTGGAGCGCGGCTGATGGTGAGTGAAAACTTGTGAGAGTGTGAGTGGCTCAAATAACTATAAGAAAAATGAGCACAAAGAGGGGCCCCGGGGCCACACAGTCACCCCTGTGTCACCCCTGTGAGTGACAGCTTGTACACTGGGATTAGTGCAACAAATCATCAAAATGCACAAAACATAAGAAGAATCACAAAACGAGACAATGCTCGTCTAATGCAATAAAATGGTTCTGTTACAGCACTGGAAGGGTTAAAAAGAGTTAAATCCTCCATAAATCATCCCATTAATTACACAAAGCATGGCCGACACGCAGAACAAACACAGTGCTCCCGCACACTAATAACATGAACACCAGAACAACAACTTCATATACATCATCCGATCCCCCTTAATACCCCAGCGTCCCCTAATGTACCCATTACTCACTATTACTGTACTACCGGTTAACCACAGCAATAAAACTCACATTAATGTGCGGTGTGTATAAGCGTATCACAGAGCTCCACAGCAACAAAACTAACAGTATTGTGCAGTGTGTATGAGTTTATCACAAAGTTCCACAGCAATAGAGCTGTGTATATGTTCCACAGCTGTGTATGAATGTATCACAGAGCTCCACAACAATAAAACTCACAGTAATGTGCAGTGTGTATCAGCATATCACAGAGCTCCACAGCAATAAAACTCACAGTAATGTGCAGTGTGTATGAGCATATCACAGAGCTCCACAATAAAACTCACAGTAATGTGCGGTGTGTATGAGTGTATCACAGAGCTCCACAGCAATAAAACTCACAGTAATGTGCAGTGTGTATGAGCGTATCACAGAGATCCACATTAATAAAACTCACAGTAATGTGCAGTGTGTATGAGCGTATCACAGAGATCCACAGCAATAAAACTCATAGTAATGTGTGGTGTGTATAAGCGAATCAGAGCTCCACAGCAATAAACCTCACAGTAATGTGCAGTGTGTATGAGCTTATCAAAGCTCCACAGCAATAAAACTCACAGTAATGGCATTGTGTATGAGTGTATCACAGAGCTCCACAGAAATAAAACTCACAGTATTGTGCGTTGTGTATGAGCGTATCACAGAGCTCCACAGAAATAAAACTCACAGTAATGTGCAGTGTGTATGAGCGTATCACAGAGCTGCAAAGAAATAAAACTCACAGTAATGTGCGTTGTGTATGAGCGTATCACAGAGCTGCAAAGAAATAAAACTCACAGTAATGTGCGTTGTGTATGAGTGTATCACAGAGCTGCAAAGAAATAAAACTCACAGTATTGTGCAGTGTGTATGAGTGTATCACAGAGCTGCAAAGAAATAAAACTCACAGTAATGTGCGTTGTGTATGAGTATATCACAGAGCTGCAAAGAAATAAAACTCACAGTATTGTGCAGTGTGTATGAGTGTATCACAGAGCTGCACTCAGTATCTGTTGTGGTTACAGGACCCTCACTCTATGTGTTTCTGTATGAATATACTGTGCAATAAGTGTGTGTTTTTCGGGTGATGTTCGGGTGATCGTGTGATGTTGCCGGCTGTCCCCGTTCTGTCTTTGCGCACGGTGACCTTTACCCCTGTCATTAGGCGCCCGGAGCATTTTGCACTCGGTACCTTTTCACACGTCGTTGCGTTCTCGCACTGCACACGGTCGTGCAGAGTCTTTATAAGAAGCTCCACTCCGCTGTAGTTGAGTGCAGTCTGGTTCGGGGCGAGCAGAGCGAGGACCCTTTGGAAGACGGTGTCCTGGGTGGTGACGAATGGACAGACAGACAGGAGGAGCAGGAGGATTGAGGGGAGCATGGCTGGGCTATGGAGGTTTTGGGGTGAAGGTGGGAAGTTGAGTGACCGCTCGCTGGAGACCGAGTGACTTTGGAAATTCTTTACATTGACTCTCCATGTTTGTCGAGGTGCTCAGTGATTGGCTGCTCCGCTCGCAGGGTACGGAGAACTGGATTAATCAGCTAATTAGACGGTGCCTCCTCCCCCTGCTCTCACCTGGGAACCCGGGCGCTCCCTCCCAGCACAGCACCCTCACGCAGCTACCTGAGGAGCCGGTCCTCCTGCGTCAGCAGCTCCAGCGTTATGCAACGACACCAGAGAGCTGAATATCAGCATGAAAGAGGAGTGCAGGCCTGGAACCGCCACCCAGGGGGAGCAGTAACAGTGATATAGAAAAGGTAGTAGATACATGGAATATCCTCCCAGTGGGGGCAGTAACAGTGATATAGAAAGGGTAGTAGATACATGGAATATCCTCCCAGTGGGGGCAGTAACAGTGATATAGAAAGGGTAGTAGATACATGGAATAGCCTCCTAGTGGGGGCAGTAACAGTGATATAGAAAGGGTAGAAGATACATGGAATAGCCTCCTAGTGGGAGCAGTAACAGTGATATAGAAAGGGTAATAGATACATGGAATAGCCTCCCAGTGGGAGCAGTAACAGTGATATAGAAAGGGTAGTAGATACATGGAATAGCCTCCTAGTGGGAGCAGTAACAGTGATATAGAAAGGGTAGAAGATACATGGAATAGCCTCCCAGTGGGAGCAGTAACAGTGATATAGAAAGGGTAGTAGATACATGGAATAGCCTCCCAGTGGGAGCAGTAACAGTGATATAGAAAGGGTAGTAGATACATGGAATAGTCTCCCAGGGGGAGCAGTAACAGTGATATAGAAAGGGTAGTAGATACATGGAATATCCTCCCAGTGGGGGCAGTAACAGTGATATAGAAAGGGTAGTAGATACATGGAATATCCTCCAGTGGGGGCAGTAACAGTGATATAGAAGGGTAGTAGATACATGGAATAACTTCCCAGTGGGGGCAGTAACAGTGATATAGAAAGGGTAGTAGATACATGGAATATCCTCCCAGTGGGAGCAGTAACAGTGATATAGAAAGGGTAGTAGATACATGGAATATCCTCCCAGTGGGAGCAGTAACAGTGATATAGAAAGGGTAGTAGATACATGGAATATCCTCCCAGTGGGGGCAGTAACAGTGATATAGAAAGGGTAGTAGATACATAGAATAACTTCCCAGTGGGGGCAGTAACAGTGATATAGAAAGGGTAGTAGATACATGGAATAACTTCCCAGTGGGAGCAGTAACAGTGACATAGAAAGGGTAGTAGATACATGGAATATATCTGCAGGGGTGCGGCCCGCAACGGGTGGCACCACCCCCTAGGGTGACACTAAAAAAATAAAATTATTTTTTTTACTTTTGCAAAGTATTTTACCAGGAAGGAAACATTGAGATTTCACTAATTTCCAAGTATGTCCTGGGTAGGCAAGGCCTTGGCTGGCACTTTCCAGGGGGCAACAAAAAACCTCACCACTAAAGGGATTACTCACAGAGCACCGAAATGACGCCAACATTTTGGTGTTCTGTAGTTCCCTGCACTTCGGGGAATAAAATTTCCCCACCCTGCAGTGAATTCGCCATTCACCACAGGGTCCACAAAGTGTAGGGAGTCGGCCGCTGAATGCTGCCACCGCAAACCAGTGACCTGCTGTTTTAAAAAAAAACACTGAACGGAAATGTCTGGAATTTACATATAAGATCCTACGATTGGTAATAAAAAGTTCTGTTACAGAAAAAAGAGAAACCGCTATTAAAAAAAAAAAGGGGGGGAAATATTTTGCCAAAAAACATTCTGAAAAATGAATAAAAGCTACTAAAAAAAATCAATAAATAAAGACTTTTTACTGCAGATTAAAATAATAAATGGTTTATTAGATATTGCATAAAAACAGGAATATTTTTAACATTGAAACCTATGGGATTCGCCTGAATAAACCTGCCGATTGAAACCACCGAACATCAGGGCATTTCACTGACATTTCTCTGCTGTTAGTTAATCTCTTCAGAGAACACCAATTACTTCTCTATGGGGATTTGCACTGCCTTCAAACAGCACTGTACTTGCTGGCAGATCGCCAAAATTTGTTTGTGAGCATATCACAGAGCAGTGGTGTACTTAGGGGAGTGGTGGGGGGTGGGTTGCCCCAGGTACCAGTCATTATTGTGGTGTCATTAGGGGGTACTAGGAGGTGCCACTGTCACTGTATGTCAGCTTTGATCTGTGTTCTCAAACATCAAGCAGTGGAGCAGGAGGTTTGCATTAGGAATAAAATAGAATAGAATAAAAATCCCCCTCTCCTCTTTCCATAGCTCCTCCCCTGCCCTGCAGCAGCTCCAGGAGAGGGGAGGGAGATGTGATTTGTGTGCAGAGAGACAAGATGACAGTAAACGGCAGGTAAAGGGGGGGTATCAGCAGAATATGAAGCCCTGTCTGCTTACTGCTGTTTAAAGTGGACCTTTCCTTAACCAGCACTGCAGTGATCAGAAATATGCCATTGAGCTGCCTGGCTCTTGGTGAGGTCCTGCATAGAGGGGGCCAGGCTGCATTCACTGCATCACCAGTGAATAGGCAGCCCAGGGTAACCAGGGACAGGTAAGAGGGAGTCTTAAAAAACTGGAAATGTAAGGAAAAAATACCATAGCAACATCGTATACCTGCAAAACACACACCCATTCTCTGCTCAGCAACTCCAATCCACAAAACCAGCCACCCACACACACAACTCCCATCACACAAAACCAGCCACCCACACACAACTCCCATCACACAAAACCAGCCACCCATAGAACTCCATCACACAAAACCAACCAACCCACAACCCCATCACACAACACCAGCCACCAACACACAACCCAGCCACAACACACAACTCCTATCACTCAAAACAAGCCACCCCAACACACACACAACTCCCATCAACAAAATCAGCCACATGTGTACTTTTGTTCATAGCATGAGGATGGATATGTTGTGAGTTTGTAAAATCACTTAAAAATAACAATTATTCAAAAAAATCTACACTCACCTCTTATTGCACAGCACAGAGGACACATGATTCACCATCGGCAGATTCATAATATATCATTAATATATGTATACGTCATGTCCTGCCAGAATGCAATAACTAAAACTATTTCTGAAAACAATAAAAAAAGTTTGTGTTATTTTTTTATTTTTTTTACATTTTAAAGTTGGGGGGGGTGCCACATATAGGAACCTCCCCGGGCGTCAAATGTTCTTGGTACGCCCCTTGGTACCGCGCGCTACACCCCTGGATGCTCGCAGCAGCGTTGAGCGCCGCCGCGAGCATCCACTCAATAGGACTCAATAGGACTCCACTTCATAGGACTCCATTGAGCCAGACGCCGGCGGTCACATGACCTTCCAGGTCTCGCCTCGCAAGATCCAGCGGGTCAGTGTAGTGATATGCAGGGGGAGACTGAGGATTTTTTTCCCCCAGTCTTTCCCTGCTCCCGCTGAATGGATGAGGCGGTTGGAGCCGCGGTCCTCGCCGCGGGACAGGAGGTGAGTATACGCTTTTTTTAGTTTTTTTAGGCGTTAACGGATTCTGCAGAAGCGGAATCCGTTTGCATCAGGTCCAGGCTCTGGTTAACTTTCTGTTAACCTCGGCCGGATGTTAATCGGCGCTAGTAGATTGTAATCCAAGCCTTGGTTATGTCCTTTACATCCCACACAATGCAATATTTAGGAGTCAGATTTTTGGAGATTTGATCTATTCAGTCCATTCAATGGTCAATGCCGCACACTGCAAGTGATATAAAGATATAGGGGGGGGAGTATACAGAACACGTATAGTATATCGGCAATATAAAATAAACACAACAAGGACATTTCATTTTTTGTGGCAGTGCCCCTTTAACCCCTTAAGGACGGGAGTAATTTTACAAGTTCGGCGCTGTTTCGAAGTAGAAGTTGACGGTTTTAAACGTGGTTTTAAGTCACGTATTATTGTACCACCCAGACAAATTATATATCATTCTTTCCGGCAGACTCGGCAGATTCATAATATATCATTATTATATGTATAAGTCGTGCCCTGCGAAAATGCTATAACAAAACTGTAAAAAAAAATGTGAATTTTCAATAAAATTTCAATCATCCACAGTGTGTAAAGTTTTTTTTTTTTGCATTTTATTACCCGAGCCTTTGCGGATATATTCTATGGGGTAGACTTGTTAAAAAAATTTGAACAGGGAACGCATGTTTTTTTCTTTTTTTTTTGGGGAGAAATTACGTGATTTTAGCTAAACCCCCCCAAAAAAAAAATCATTAGTGAAGCATCATTGTTCACATTATAATTGAAATGTGAACAATAGTGCTGCATTAAAAAAAATACAAAAAGCATGTTTTTATTTTTTATTAATTATTTGTACACTTTACTTTTACAAGTAATATGGCCATGTTTGATATCATTCAAAAGGCCATGATCAGGCCTTTCAAACGATACCCCACATGACCCCCTAGCTCTCACCGATCATGAGATAAAGGGGTTCAAAGAACCCCCCTATCTCCACCACGGGATTTCCTTAGGAAATCCCTTGGCAGCTAGGGGTTCCCTGGTTAACTGATATCATCGGGCCACGCCCGATGATGTCAGTGGATGTGGGGAGTTCCGGAGGTGGGGCTGCCATTCAAAATGGCACCGATTGGTGCTGGGTCACAGCTTTGCCACCAAGGGGTTAATGCCATACATCCCTGGAAAGGCCAGGCTATGCCCTTTCCAGGGATGCCTGGCATTAGCTGCTAGCCCCCGGTGATGGGGAGATAGAGGGATCCAAAGGATCCCCCCTCCCCTCCAGGCGCTTCCTCTGCTCCAGCTGGGGGGGGACGCCTGAAACTGACGTCATCGCGTCCGGCGCGATGACGTCAGTGCGCCGGGAGGTGCCAAAAGTGCCGATCTGACTCCATGGGAGTCAGAGCAGTGAGGGAGCCGCCGGAGGAGGTGAGTATCGTCCGCCGGGGGGCTGCAGACGCCGGGGATGTACAGTTACGTCCTGCGACGTTAAAGCCCACCTAATGCAGGATGTAACTGTACATCCTGCGGTGTTAAGGGGTTAAATCCTGAGTATGGTGCGAGGGCCGGGGTTCAGTGAACCCAACAGGTCTAGGTTATATGGAGTAGTGGGAGGGGTTATATGGAGTAATAGGAGGGGTTATGTGGAGTAAAAGGAGGGGTTATACAGAGTAATAGGAGGGGTTATAGGGAGGTTATATGGAGTAAAAGGAGGGGTTATACAGAGTAATAGGAGGGGTTATATGGAGTAATAGGAGGGGTTATATGGAGTAATAGGAGGGGTTATGTGGAGTAAAAGGAGGGGTTATATGGAGTAATAGGAGGGGTTATGTGGAGTAAAAGGAGGGGTTATACAGAGTAATAGGAGGGGAGTAAAATCAGCCTAGAGGGAGGGGGTGCCAGTGACACACAAAGAACTGGCTCTCATGTTCCCCCAGCAGTTGCAGCATACTGCCAGGTTGGCTCCAGTGACGAGGAGATAGGGAGGTGATGACGATGATGAGGTCACTGACTCCACCTGGGTGCCTGATCGAACAGAGGAGTCAAGGGAGGAGGAGGCACAACAAAAACGAGTCACAACGTCCTCTATGAGCAATCGTAGCCAGTCCAAGGCATCAGAAGTCAGAGGTGCTCAGGTGCAGACAGAGCGCTGTTGTCTCAAAGCACACGTCCAGGAACTCTGCTGTCTGGGAGTTCTTCACATGTGCAGCAGACTGCAGAGTTGCTATTTGTAAACTATGTCTGAAGAGGATCAAGCGTGGGAAAAACATCAGACGCTTGGGTACCACGTGCTTGATGTGACATATGACCACCTGCCACGCATCCCGTTGGCATAACACTTTGCATAAGTCCTCCTCCTCATCTGTCTCTACCCCCACTATATGTCCTGCCATGTCATTGTCTACAACCTCCACTGACAGGGATGATGCTACAGTAATGGGTGTACCAGGTCCTTCCTCAGAATGTGACAGCATCCCATCAGCTGCAGATTTACGCAGTCAGATTTCGTTGCTCCCAGCTGCTGCAGCGTAAGAAAAAATATAGTCCCAACCATCCCCTTGCACAGCGTCTAAATGCGAGCTTGGCAAAATTACTCGCATTACAGTTGCTGCCTTTCCAGCTGGTGGAATTTGCCAAATGTGCTGTACCACAGTGGCAGGTTCCAAAACGCCAGTTCTTTTCATGGAAGGCCATTCCAGCACTATACCAGCACGTGGAAGACAATGTTATGGAGTCATTGGGAAAGGCAGTCAGCAGCAAGGTGCACATTACTTTAGACACGTGGTCCAGCAAGCATGGACAGGGCCGTTACATTTCCTTCACAGCACACTGGGTAACTCTGCTTGCAGCTGGGAGGGATCCAGGATGGGGCTCTGTGCTGGAGCTTGCTCATCCACCACGCCTCCAGAAAGCTGCTTATATGAGGTCTGTCTGCTCCACCACCTCTTCCTCTTCCTCCTCCTTCTCTGTCTCTGGTGAAGTGGCAGTTAAACCGATGTGTGGCAGTGGCTACGCAATGGCTCAAGCAAAAAGATGCCATACTGTGCTTGAGCTGGTTTGTTTAGGGGACAGGAGCCACACTGGGCCAGAAATTCTGTCAGCTCTGCAGGGGCAGGCGCAGAGATGGTTAACACCATGCCAGCTTGAGCTGGGAATGGTCATCTGTGATAATGGCAGCAACCGTCTCTCTGCCCTATGCCTGGGTAAGTTGATGCATGTACCATGAGACACAATTCCTTTAGTGTTCCTGCTGGAGCGCACTCTGCAGGGTATTATAGATGTGGCACTAGAGGCAGAGCAGAGGGAGGAAGAGGAGGACTTCCCTAGCTCTCAAGGCCCCAGTCTTTACGCAGACAGCATTCCTGCAGGTCCTCAGATCAGACAGGAGGAGGATGAGGAATATTTAAGTCGTGGGGCATTGAAGGTGGGGATTCCTCAAGGGAGGGTTTTGTGACCCCAGAAACCCAAGGACTAGTACGTGGCTGGGAGGAGGTAGTGCACGATAGGGTCATCCTCAGCGACCAGGAAGACTCGGAAGCTAATGCCACCTCCAACCTATGCTGCATGGGCTCCCTTATCCTGCAAAGCCTGCTAAAGGACCCCAGGGTTTGTGCTATCAAGGATCCTTGATACAAGGGTAAAGTTGCAGAGCTCATCCTGCCCGCACAGAGGGAGCACAGGATGAAACAACTTGAGGACGCTCTAAAGCGATACTTGTGTAACACCTTTCCAGGCACTGGTAGCTTACCAAGTGATGACACAGGTGCTTCTAAGGCTGTGTTTGATCAGAGGAAGAGTGGTGAAGGGGGCCGCTTGACTGATGCCTTTTGCAATTTTTTTAGTCCATGACGCCCAGGGACGTCATATGTAGGCACCCAATGCCAGCGTCTTCACCATATGGTGCAGGACTACCTAGGGCAGATGATCCACTGGCTTACTGGGTGTTGAGATTGGATCACTGGCCAGAATTTAGAAAATATGCTATGGAGCTACTAGGTTGCCCTTCATCCAGCGTGCTTTCTGAAAGGACGTTCAGTGCCGCTGGAGATTTTGTCACAGACAAAAGAATGCGTCTGTCCACCGACTCTGTAGACCGGCTGACATTTATAAAAATGAATCAGTCCTGGATAAGCAGCTATCACTCCCCTGATGCTGATGTAACTGAATAGATCGGGGATCTCTTCTGCATTCCCAAAACCTCCACCACTGCACTCTTCCACAATACCTCAGAGGGGATACGGATGGTGTGAATGCACTGTTGCCGACACTAAAGGCCCAATTTTAAAGCACCTATTGTTACTTTCATACAAAGCCTGCATAAGAGGCACCATAATTTAGCCCACAAAATCACTAAACTTGTTCTCCGTATCCTAAAAAGTCTCCTCTTTTCATACAGACTGCCGCCCCAAGCAGTTGTTTATGAATAGATTAAAGGAAAACCATTTACCGTCATTTGAAATGTCATTCTTTTCTTTTTAAATGTTTCTATACATCCTACAAATCCGCCACTTCACGGGCAGGTTATGGGGACCTCCTAGGCATGATATTTGAAGGAATTTTTCTTTTTTATTCTTAACCTTTATATCATGGAAAAGTCACTGTTCCTTTAAAAACTTTTTTTACTTTTTTTCCTTGTTTCCTGTCCCCAGGACACTACCTGGACCCCCATACACCTTTTATGGCCAATATCTAGCATATATGCCCTCTTGGAGGGCACTCTAAAATTCAAACATTCGAGTCCCATTGAGTTGCATTGAGTTCGAATCGTGTTCACGTTCGAATTCAAACTTTTTAAATTGTTCAAGTTCGAATGCGAACCGAACATGGGGGTGTTCGGCACATCCCTAGTTATAGGGAGGTTATATGGAGTAATAGGAAGGGTTATAAGGAGTAATAGGAGGGGTTACAGGGAGGTTATATGGAGTAATGGAAGGGGTTATAAGAGGGGTTATATGGAGTAATAGGAGGGGATATAGGGAGGTTATATGGCGTAATAGGAGGGGTTATAGGGGGTTATATGGTGTAATAGGAGGGGTTATATGGAGTTATAGGAGGGGATACAGGTAGATTATATGGAATAATAGGGGGTTACAGGGAGGCTATATGGAGTAATAGTAGGGGTAATAGGGAGTAATAGGAGGGGTTATAGTGAGGTTATATGGAGTAATAGGAGGGGTTATAGGGAGGTTATATGGAGTAATAGGAGGGGTTATATGGAGTAATAGGAGGGGTTATAGGGAGGTTATTTTGAGTAATAGGAGGGGTTATAGGTAGTGTAATAGATCTCAATGCCACTTCCTCGCTGGGTACCCAAGTACTCCTCGTGTCTCCCATGTCTTTCTCCAGTCCTTAGCCGCAGCTTAAAGACAGATGCATGTAGAGAGCCTGGCTAGCAATGAAGCATCCCCCAGAAAAGGCCATAGCTGTAGACCTGGAGCCTTTCATTGGCACAGCGAGCAGAAGATGACTGCTACCCCAAACATGAGCCATAACTTCAAGTAGGGTATACTAAGAATAGAACTGCTTTAATCAGAGGACAAGCACAGATATTTATGTGGTAAAATGCGGTCATTTACATTCACAAAATCACAAGATCTTCTAGGGGAAATAATCAGACTGCAACAAACAATTGCACAAACATTGAATTCTTGGAAGGTGAAACATAATTACATTAGGTAGAGGGATACATTAAACATTAGCATTTCTAATAGTGAAGACAATGGCGGTCGTGATTTGACAAATAGATTACAGGTTAAAACAACAGATAACGGGTAGTGTTTGCCAGACAACGAAGATTATGTTTGAGGAGCTGTTAGTCAGATATTTAAACCTTACTGAGAGCAGGTTTAGTGGAAGCCTAATCTGATCATCAGATAGTAACAGACAATGACATAATCTTGCACAATCACAAAAAAACAAACATTCTGCACACAAGAGAGGGCAATGGGCCAATATTGATTATGAGTCCTGCAACTCCATGCCCATTCATCCAAAATTCATATTGACAAATGTCACACAGAGGTTATATTGAGTAATAGGAGGGATTATAGGGAGTAATAGGAGGGATTATAGGGAGTAATAGGGGGGGTTATAGGGAGTAATAGAAGGGGATATAGGGAGTAATAGGAGGTATTATATAGAGTAATAGGAGGGGTTATAGGGAATTATATGGAGTAATAGGAGGGGTTATAGGGAGGTTATATGGAGTAATAGGAGGGGTTATAGGGAGGTTATATGGAGTAATAGGAGGATTATAGGGATGTTATATGGAGTAATAGGAGGGGTTATATGGAGTAATAGGAGGGGTTATAGGTAGTAATAGGAGGGGTTATAGGCATGTTATATGGAGTAATAGGAGGGGTTAAATGGAGTAATAGGAGGGGTTATAGGTAGTAATAGGAGGGGTTAGAGGGAGTAATAGGAGCGTTTATAGGGAGTAATAGGAGGGGTTATTTAGGAGTACCAGGAGAGGTTATACGGAGTAATAGGAGGGGTTATAGGGAAGTTATATGGAGTAATAGGAGAAGTTATAGGTAGTAATAGGAGGGGTTATAGGGAGTAATAGGAGGGGTTATAGGCAGGGGTCAAGTCCTGGGGAAAAAAGTGAGGGAACTCACCCAAGAATTCCACAACCCCCCCCCATTACCTGAAGAAGAAGAAAAAAAAGGATGTATATATACACCGCCCCCCGCCCTGAGAATCATGTGTAACCAGGCATAGATCCCTCAGAATTATATATATCCAGCACAGACCCCAAAATCGTATATAACAAGCAGACCCCAGAAATATACAGTATGTACCAGCAGAGCCCATCATTTTATATACCAGCAGAGCCCAGGGTTTTGTATGTACCAGCAGAGTCCAGAGTTTTATATACCAGCAGAGCCCAGTTTTATATACCAGCAGAGCACAGGGTTTTATATACCAGCAGAGCCCAGGGTTTTGTATATACCAGCAGAGCCCAGGGTTTTATATACCAGCAGAGCCCAGGGTTTTGTATATACCAGCAGAGCCCAGGGTTTTGTATATACCAGCAGAGCCCAGGGTTTTCTATATACCAGCAGAGCACAGGGTTTTATATATCAGCAGAGCACAGCATTTTGTATGTACCAGCAGAGCACAGGGTTTTGTATGTACCAGCAGAGCCCATGGTTTGTATATACCAGCAGAGCCCAGGGTTTTGTATATACCAGCAGAGCACAGGGCTTTGTACATACCCTGTGCTCTGCTGGTATATACAAAACCCTGGGCTCTGTTGGTATATACAAACCCTGGGCTCTGCTGGTACATACAAAACCCTGTACCAGCAGAGCCCAGGGTTTTGTATGTACCAGCAGAGCCCAGGGGTATACTTACCCAGACAGACCTCCTCCCGCATGGTCCCCCGAGCTCCTGCACGCTGCCACCGTCTTCAGCCTTGTGAAGGCAGTGACGTGATCTTGCGAGATCTCGGCAGTAGTACGTGTCACAGCCTTCACAAGGCTGAAGACTGCGGCTGCGCAAGAGGAGCAGGCAGGAAGCACTCAGGGAACACGGGCCAGTCGAGGGGACTGCTAGCGGATTGCAATTAATGCATTCCGCTAACAGCCCCAGCGATAAACGAAACCGGCCCACAGCAGGAACATGCGTTCCCGCAACGTTCCCGCTGCGGGAGAAGTGCGGGAACACCATTCCTGCATGTTCCCGCAGGACTTGAGCCCTGGTTATAGGTAGTAATAGGAGGGGGTTATAGGGAGGTTATATGGAGTAATAAGAAGGGGTTATAGGGAGTAATATGAGGGGTTATAGGGAGTAATAGCAGGGGTTATATGGAGTAATAGGAGGGGTTATAGGTAGTAATAGGAGGGGTTATATGGAGTAATAGGAGGGGTCATAGGGAGTAATAGGAGGGGCTATAGGGAGGTTATCTGGAGTAATATGAGGGGCTATAGGGAGTAATAGGAGGGGTTATATGGAGTAATAGGAGGGTTTATAGGGAGTAATAGGAGGGATTATATGGAGTATATATATATATGCAGTGTTTTATACAGAGATACCGGTGGTATAGTGAGGTTCCTCCGAGCAGTGTTTTATACAGAGATAGCGGTGGTATAGTGAGGTTCTTCGGAGCAGTGTTTTATACAGAGCTACCGGTGGTATAGGGAGGTCCTCGGAGCAGTGTGTTATACAGAGATAGCGGTGGTATAGGGAGATTCCTCGGAGCAGTGTTTTATACAGAGATAGCGGTGGTATAGTGAGGTCCCTTGGAGCAGTGTGTTATACAGAGATAGCGGTGGTATAGTGAGGTCCCTCGGAGCAGTGTGTTATACAGAGATAGCGGTGGTATAGTGAGATTCCTCGGAGCAGTGTTTTATACAGAGATAGTGGTGGTATAGTGAGGTTCCTCGGAGCAGTGTGTTATACAGAGATAGCGGTGGTATAGTGAGGTTCCTCGGAGCAGGGTTAGGAGCTGTCACTATATGAGGTCAGTGGTTTCAGGCGCTTTGCATTAGCAGGATATACGGGATATACGGGGATTATACGGGGAGTAATATCTGGGTATTAAAGGAACATCAGGAGGTTTATTCTATTTATGCTTCAGTGATAAAGGGTTAAAGAACATGTGATTATTTTGTAATCTGTAATGTTTGCGTTTATCATTGTGTCACCGGTGGATTGTGACATACAGGGAAATGTACTGACCCGGACGGTCACACATCCACCCAAATTCCTCTCCACAACATGACTTTCCTCCTGGAATAACTCAGAGGCAGTAACGTCCCGTTCAGAGGTCCTGTCCCGTTCAGAGGTCCTGTCCTGTTCAGAGGTCCTGTCCCGTTGAGAAGTCATGTCCCGTTCAGAGGTCCTGTCCCGTTCAGAGGTCCTGTCCTGTTCAGAGGTCCTGTCCCGTTGAGAAGTCCTGTCCCGTTCAGAGGTCCTGTCCCGTTCAGAGGTCCTGTCCCGTTGAGGTGTCCTGTCCCGTTCAGAGGTCCTGTCCCGTTCAGAGGTCCTGTCCCGTTCAGACGTCCTGTCCCGTTCAGAGGTCCTGTCCCGTTCAGAGGTCCTGTCCCGTTCAGAGGTCCTGTCCCGTTGAGAAGTCCTGTCCCGTTCAGAGGTCCTGTCCTGTTCAGAGGTCCTGTCCTGTTGAGGTGTCCTGTCCCGTTCAGAGGTCCTGTCCCGTTCAGAGGTCCTGTCCCGTTCAGACGTCCTGTCCCGTTCAGAGGTCCTGTCCTGTTCAGAGGTCCTGTCCCGTTGAGAAGTCCTGTCCCGTTCAGAGGTCCTTTCCCGTTCAGAGGTCCTGTCCTGTTCAGAGGTCCTGTCCCGTTGAGAAGTCCTGTCCCGTTCAGAGGTCCTGTCCCGTTCAGAGGTCCTGTCCTGTTGAGGTGTCCTGTCCCGTTGAGAAGTCCTGTCCCGCTCAGAGGTCCTGTCCTGTTCAGAGGTCCTGTCCCGTTCAGAGGTCCTGTCCCGTTGAGAAGCCCTGTCCCATTCAGAGGTCCTGTCCTGTTGAGAAGTCCTGTCCCGTTCAGAGGTCCTGTCCCGTTCAGAGGTCCTGTCCTGTTCAGAGGTCCTGTCCCATTGAGACGTCCTGTCCCGTTCAGAGGTCCTGTCCCATTTACATGTCCTGTCCCGTTCAGAGGTCCTGTCCTGTTCAGAGGTCCTGTCCCATTTAGATGTCCTGTCCCGTTCAGAGGTCCTGTCCTGTTGAGGTGTCCTGTCCCGTACAGTGGTCCTGCCCCATTTAGTGGCTCTGCCCTGGCGCCACATCATGCGGTACTGATTGGAGCGCCGTGCATATTCCGAATGGCGATGACATTATTATGTTTTCGTTTAGTCTGCAGTGTCTTATATTGATAGAACCTCAAGGAACCCCAGGTCACTAAGCTTCCCTGACAAGAGCAGAAGAAAAGAAGAGCAGAAGGAAGGAGGACAGGGAAGGAAGACGGCGGAGTGGTGAGCCAGGGCCCAGACCCCAAGTCCCAGACCCAGATCCCAGAGCCCAGACCCAGATCCCAGGTACCAGAGCCCAGACCCCAGGGACCAGAGCCCAGACCCAGTGACCAGGCTCCAGGGACCAAGGCCCACACCCAGAGACCAGACCTCGGGACCAAGGCCCACACCCAGAGACCAGACATCAAGGCCCAGCCCCAGGGCTCAGACCCCAAGGCCCAGACCCAGGCCAGGCCCAGGGACCAGACCCCAGGGACCAGAGCCCAGACCCAGGGACCAGGCCCCAGGGACTAAGGCCCAGACCCCAGAACCAGGACCCAGAGCCCAGGCTCCAGGGACCAAGGCCCGGACCCAGGGTCCAGACCCAGGGACCAAGGCCCACACCCAGAGACCAGACCTCAAGGCCCAGCCCCAGGGCTCAGACCCCTAGGCCCAGACCCAGGGCCCAGGCCAGGCCCAGGGACCAGATCCCAGGGACCAGAGCCCAGACCCAGGGACCAGGCCCCAGGGACTAAGGCCCAGACCCCAGAACCAGGACCCAGAGCCCAGGCTCCAGGGACCAAGGCCCGGACCCAGGGCCCAGACCCAGGGACCAAGGCCCACACCCAGAGACCAGAACTCAAGGCCCAGCCCCAGGGCTCAGACCCCAAGGCCCAGACCCAGGGCCCAGGCCAGTCCCAGACCCCAGGGACCAGGCCCAGCCTAGACCCAGAGCCCAGACCCCAAGACCCAGGGCCCAGACACCAGGCCCCAGACCCCAAGGTCCAGCTCCAGGGACCAGACCTCAGGGACCAGAGCCCAGACCCAGGGACCAGAGTCCAGACCCATGGATCAGGCCCAGGGACCAGGTCCAGGGTCCAGACCCCAGGCCAGACTCAGGGACCAGACCCCAAGGCCCAGTCCCAGGGAACAGAGCCCAGACCCAGGGACCAGACCAGACCCCAAGGCCCAGGGACCAGGCCCAGCCCAGACCCCAAGGCCCAGAGCACAGACCCCAATGCCCAGGGCCCAAACCCCAAGACACAGACCCCAAGGCCCAAACCAGACCCAGGGCCCAGCCCAGGGACCAGGCCCAGACCCCAGACCCAAAGGCCATCATATACAGCCCGTTACTGTGAGATTTATTGCTGTGGTTTCTGTGATACGTTCATACACACTGCACATTACTGTGAGTTTTATTGCTGTGGATTCTGTGATACACTCATACACAATGCACGTTACTGTAATTTTTATTGCTGTGGTGCTCTGTGATACGCTCATACACACTGCACATTACTGTGAGTTTTATTGCTGCGGTGCTCTGTGATACGCTCATACACACCACACATTACTGTGAGTTTTATTGCTGTGGAGTTCTGTGATACGTTCATACACACTGCACACTACTGTGAGTCTTATTGCTGTGGTGCTCTGTGATACGCTCATACACACTGCACATTACTGTGAGTTTTATTGCTGTGGAGTTCTGTGATACGTTCATACACACTGCACACTACTGTGAGTTTTATTGCTGTGGTGCTCTGTGATACGCTCATACACACCACACATTACTGTGAGTTTTATTGCTGTGGAGTTCTGTGATACGTTCATACACACTGCACATTACTGTGAGTTTAATTGCTGTGGAGTTCTGTGATACGCTCATACACACTGCACATTACTGTGAGTTTTATTGCTGTGGATTCTGTGATACGTTCATACACACCGCACATTACTCTGAGCTTTATTGCTGTGTTGCTATGTTATGTCCTTTTTTTTTAAGCATTCGGCTGAGCATACGGCTGAGCACACGGCTGAGCACACGGCTGAGCATACGACTGAGCATACGACTGAGCATACAACTGAGCATACGACTGAGCATATGACTGAGCATACGGCTGAGCACACGGCTGAGCACACGACTGAGCACACGGCTGAGCACACGACTGAGCACACGACTGAGCATACGACTGAGCATACGACTGAGCATACGGCTGAGCATACGGCTGAGCATACGACTGAGCATACGACTGAGCATACGGCTGAGCACACGGCTGAGCACACGACTGAGCACATGGCTGAGCATACGACTGAGCATACAACTGAGCATACAACTGAGCATACGACTGAGCATACAACTGAGCATACGACTGAGCATACGGCTGAGCATACGGCTGAGCACACGACTGAGCATACGACTGAGCACACGACTGAGCACACGACTGAGCATACGACTGAGCATACGGCTGAGCATACGGCTGAGCATACGACTGAGCATACGACTGAGCACACGGCTGAGCACACGACTGAGCACACGGCTGAGCACACGACTGAGCACACGACTGAGCATACGACTGAGCATACGGCTGAGCATACGGCTGAGCATACGACTGAGCATACGGCTGAGCACACGGCTGAGCACACGACTGAGCACACGGCTGAGCACACGACTGAGCACACGACTGAGCATACGACTGAGCATACGACTGAGCATACGGCTGAGCACACGGCTGAGCACACGACTGAGCACATGGCTGAGCATACGACTGAGCATACAACTGAGCATACGACTGAGCATACGACTGAGCATACGACTCCAGACACAGCACCATGACCTGAAATACAGATGCTCGTCGTTAGATAAACTCTGCAGGAAAGTTGTAGGAGGATCCTGATTGGCTGAGACGCTTCCTGGTCTGAGCAGTGCTTACTGCAGAAGCTGCAATGTCTGGCATCTGAGTTAATTCAGTAATGTATCTTCACACCATGCTGATACAATTGTTATAAATGAGGAGAACGGCTCCAGAGGATCATAGGAAACCCCCAAACACTGAAGGATAAGGAGATCTACGCGGGAGAGGTGAGAGACTTCACAAACACAGGAGAGGCTTCCCGAATCTCAATCAGGTGTGAGACGTCCTCTATCAAACAAACAGACATCTCCTCCGTCCATCTCTCATTCCTCAGAACCTCTGAACTTATTGCCACCGAATTGCAAAAAATGGTGAATTTCACAGGCGAATTGACGACCAAATATGGTGCATTTTGCCGCAGTTAGTTGGCACCGAAATTGTCTCATAGAGAAGCAATGGTTAATCTATTCAGAGACACTGAACAGCACCGAAATGTCTTTGAAATGCCTTGATTTTGTGATTCAGTTTGACGGGTTTAAACATGTAAAAAAAAAATATATCATTAACAAACAAAACTTTTATTTTTTTCATTTTCAGTAAAAAGCCTTTTTATTTTTTAGAACACCTTTTTGTATTTTTTAGCCGAAATTTTTGTTTCCCAAATTTTAAAAAAGCCTTTTTTTAAAATCCCGTAACAGACCTTTTTATTATGTTTTAAATTTGCTTTTTTTTATTATTTCGACACATTTTAATACACTTTTTAGTGTTTTAAAACACCGATTAGTGTTTTGGTTTTTTTGCAGCCAAAGCCAAATCAGCGCAGTTCAGCGGTTTTCCTCGATATCCGATAACTGCTTCAGCGGCTCCAATTTTGGCAAAAAATGGCGGCCATTCGCTAAATAATGAATTCACCATATTTTCCGTGGAATGGAATCGTCGAAGTGAACCGAAGTGCGGCGAAACACCAAGCACTGAAATTGCATGGAGTTTTGGTGCTGTGTGAATAGATCCTACAGTGTTTCTGTCTGTATAAAGCCAGGATGTTTGTTCGTGTATTTCTGTCAGGATTGATCTCAACATGCAGAATATGAACCTGAAAGACTAATGCCGCTCCGTGTACCGGCTGGGCTGAACCGAGGGACCAGGTGGAAAAGCAAAGGATGTCAAAGAGCAAAACCGACTGCGGACGACAAGGCCACATCGACCAACGCAAAAACACATAAGCACACCCAGCCCGGCCAAAATAAAGTCACACCCTGTAATATGTGGTTGTGTCACCTTTTGCTGTGATCGCGTCACGCATTCGCCGTGGCACGTGTCGATAAGCTCATGCAATGTCACGGCATTTATTGGCGTCCAGGGTGGCATTAATTTGTGGCCAAGATCTTGTATTGATGATGGGAGAGTCGCGGCGCTGCGTAAAGTCTTCTCCAGCACATTATCCCAAAGATTAACCTCAATGGGGTTAAGGTCTGGACTGTGAGGTGGCCAATCCATGAGTGAAAATTATGTCTCATGCTCCCTGAACCACTCTTGCACAATGTGAGCCCGATGAATCCTGGCATTGCCATCTTGGAATATGCCCGCTGTGCCATCAGGGAGAAAAAACCCATTGATGGAAAAACCTGCTCATTCAGTGTATTCAGGGAGTCACATGACCTCATTTTATGCTGAAACATATTAACCCCTGCAGTAATTATCCAATGGAAAGCGAGCACCATGTGGCTGAGTTACATGAAGGGGGTGGCTTTTTGGGGGTCAGGCTGTGTATAAACGTACTAGAGGGTCTGTAAATATACACAGTGCAGTAACGCTACAAGAGACTGTAGCAGTTTATACAGATGTTGGTCTCTTGTCATTGGTCAATGTGATCATGGAGCTTGAGAAAGTGGCGCATCGTTCACTACATTGATGCACCTTGGGACGCACATAAGAGGGACCCCTGGTCTAACAATCTGTGTCAGCCTGGATGCCACCCGACGAGGCAACAACTACCCCAGGGTCAATAATCAGGAGGGGACAACATTTAATGCAGGAAGCACCATGGGCTGCCACACCTCGGGAGATGCTCCACTCATTTCTGAAATAATGCAGCTGCCATGGGGAAGAGGCTGCCATGAGGAATGAGGCTGCCATGAGGAATGAGGCTGCCACAAGGAAAGAGGCTGCCATGAGGAATGAGGCTGCCACAAGGAAAGAGGCTGCCACGAGGAAAGAGGCTGCCATGAGGAAAGAGGCTGCCACGAGGAAAGAGGCTGCCATGAAGAAAGAGGCTGCCATGGGGAATGAGGCTGCCACAAGGAAAGAGGCTGCCATGAAGAAATGGAGACATGGAGACAGAGGCTGCTACGAGGAAAGAGGCTGCCATGAGGAAAGAGGCTGCCACGAGGAAAGAGGCTGCCATGAAGAAAGAGGCTGCCATGGGGAATGAGGCTGCCACAAGGAAAGAGGCTGCCATGAAGAAATGGAGACATGGAGACAGAGGCTGCTACGAGGAAAGAGGCTGCCATGGGGACAGAGGCTGCTATGAGGAAAGAGGCTGCCATGGGGACAGAGGCTGCTATGAGGAAAGAGGCTGCCATGGGGACAGAGGCTGCTATGAGGAAAGAGGCTGCCATGGGGACAGAGGCTGCTATGAGGAAAGAGGCTGCCATGGGGACAGAGGCTGCTATGAGGAAAGAGGCTGCCATGGGGACAGAGGCTGCTATGAGGAATGAGGAAAGAAGCTGCCATGAAGAACGAGGCTGCCATGGAGACAGAGGCTGCTACGAGGAAAGAGGCTGCCATGAAGAAAGAGGCTGCCATGGGGACAGAGGCTGCTATGAGGAAAGAGGCTGCCATGGGGACAGAGGCTGCTATGAGGAAAGAGGCTGCCATGGGGACAGAGGCTGCTATGAGGAATGAGGAAAGAGGCTGCCATTAGGAATGGAGCTGTCCTTGGGAGAGGCCCTTATCTCGGCATAAAACAGGGACTTTGCACTGGGTGATCAGTAACTCACGGCTCGGCTGCAGAGTAACGTAACACGAGATTTAGTGCCAGGGATACCGGGGGGAGGAAGCTCTGCCAAGACATGCCAGGAATAAGCCAATAAAAACACAGGCCCAAGCCTCTCGATTGTGTTTGTTTCTCGTTCGATGACAGATTCTTGTTGAATTAATTTCACATAATCCATTAACGCAAAATGACAAACACGGAGCCCGTGCACCTGCGCGTTCAACAAATGCCGTATATTGTGCTTAATATTACAAACATAACCCATTACTACAGTCTCTCTGTGTATTACACATAACGCAGCCACCGTAAACACCGAGCCACGCGCCGGGCACAGCGTCTGCATTACACATAATACACAATACGGGGTGTGACGGAAGCCGCTACTCAGGCTGAGCAGATCCGCCGTAAATGCCTTCCGAGATCCGGAGAATTCAAGGATAAATAAAATTCCATAAAATATTCCCCCAAGCAGTGGCGTCACTAGGGTTGGTGTCACCCGGTGCGGTAACGTATGGTGTCACCCCCCCCCCAAGTTTTACGGATTTTTTTTAACTACTCTTACTCCTAAATCAGTACTCCCATATAACACTGAATGCTCATACACACAGCGCACTTTACTGTGAGGTTTATTGCTGTGGAGCTCTCTCATATGCTCACACAAATTTTTGCCAGCTGCAAGCAAGTACGTTGCCTGTTCGAAGGCAGTGAAAGCACACATGGATATATATTGCCCCCAGCAGCTCTGGATATATTGCCCCAGCAGCTCTGGATATATATTGCCCCCAGCAGCTCACCATGGATATATATTGCCCCAGCTCACATATGGATATATTGCCCCAGTTCACAGTTATATATTGCCCCCAGCAGCTCACCCATGGATATATATTGCCCCAGCTCACATATGGATATATTGCGCCTCAGCTCACATATGGATATATTGCGCCTCAGCTCACATATGGATATATTGCCCCAGACCAGCTCACACATGGATATATTGCCCCAGACCAGCTCACACATGGATATTGCCCCAGCTCTCATGGATACTGCCCCCAGCACACATGGATATGCCCCAGCTCCTCTCATGGATATTGCCCCAGCTCCTCATGGATATTGCCCCAGCTCCTCTCATGGATTTTGCCCCAGCTCACGGATATTGCCCCAGCACATGGATACTGCCCCAGCTCATGGATATATTGCCCCAGCACATGGATATACTGCCCCAGCTGCTCTAATTGATAATGCCCCAGCTGCTCTCATGGATTTTGCCCCAGCTCATGGATATGCCCCAGCACATGGATATTGCCCCAGCAGCTCATGGATTTGCCCCAGCAGCTCATGGATATGCCCCAGCAGCTCATGGATTTGCCCCAGCAGCTCATGGATACTGCCCCAGCAAATGGATATGCCCCACCACCAGATGGATACTGCCCCAGATCCTCATGGATATGCCCAGCTCACCTCCGCTGCGTTTTCGCTCCCTGCGAGCGTCCGAAGCATGCAGCTTGTATACTGCCCCAGCTCATGGATATACTGCCCCAGCTCAAGGATATACTGCCCCAGCTGCTCTGGATATATTGCCCCCAGCAGCTCTGGATATATATTGCCCCCAGCAGCTCACCCATGGATATATATTGCCCCAGCTCACATATGGATATATTGCCCCAGTTCACAGTTATATATTGCCCCCAGCAGCTCACCCATGGATATATATTGCCCCAGCTCACATATGGATATATTGCGCCTCAGCTCACATATGGATATATTGCGCCTCAGCTCACACATGGATATATTGCCCCAGACCAGCTCACACATGGATATATTGCCCCAGACCAGCTCACACATGGATATTGCCCCAGCTCTCATGGATACTGCCCCAGCACACATGGATGTGCCCCAGCTCCTCTCATGGATATTGCCCCAGCTCCTCTCATGGATTTTGCCCCAGCTCACGGATATTGCCCCAGCACATGGATACTGCCCCAGCTCATGGATATACTGCCCCAGCTCAAGGATATACTGCCCCAGCTGCTCTAATTGATAATGCCCCAGCTGCTCTCATGGATTTTGCCCCAGCTCATGGATATGCCCCAGCTCATGGATATGCCCCAGCACATGGATATACTGCCCCAGCTCATGGATATACTGCCCCAGCACATGGATATTGCCCTAGCAGCTCATGGATTTGCCCCAGCAGCTCATGGATATGCCCCAGCAGCTCATGGATTTGCCCCAGCAGCTCATGGATACTGCCCCAGCAAATGGATATGCCCCACCACCAGATGGATACTGCCCCAGCTCCTCATGGATATGCCCCAGCTCACCTCCGCTGCGTTTTCGCTCCTTGCGAGCGTCCGAAGCATGCAGCTTGTATACTGCCCCAGCTCATGGATATACTGCCCCAGCTCAAGGATATACTGCCCCAGCTACTCTGGATATATTGCCCCCAGCAGCTCTGGATATATATTGCCCCCAGCAGCTCACCCATGGATATATATTGCCCCCAGCTCACATATGGATATATTGCCCCAGTTCACAGTTATATATTGCCCCCAGCAGCTCACCCATGGATATATATTGCCCCAGCTCACATATGGATATATTGCGCCTCAGCTCACATATGGATATATTGCGCCTCAGCTCACACATGGATATATTGCCCCAGACCAGCTCACACATGGATATATTGCCCCAGACCAGCTCACACATGGATATTGCCCCAGCTCTCATGGATACTGCCCCAGCACACATGGATATGCCCCAGCTCCTCTCATGGATATTGCCCCAGCTCCTCATGGATATTGCCCTAGCTCCTCTCATGGATTTTGCCCCAGCTCCTCTCATGGATATACTGCCCCAGCTCCTCTCATGGATATACTGCCCCAGCTGCTCTAACTGATAATGCCCCAGCTGCTCTCATGGATTTTGCCCCAGCTAACGGATATTGCCCCAGCTCAAGGATATACTGCCCCAGCTGCTCTAACTGATAATGCCCCAGCTCCTCTCATGGATTTTGCCCCAGCTAACGGACATTGCCCCAGCTCAAGGATATACTGCCCCAGCTGCTCTAATTGATAATGCCCCAGCTGCTCTCATGGATTTTGCCCCAGCTCATGGATATGCCCCAGCTCATGGATATGCCCCAGCTCATGGATATACTGCCCCAGCACATGGATATTGCCCCAGCTCATGGATTTGCCCCAGCACCTCATGGATATGCCCCAGCAGCTCATGGATACTGCCCCAGCAAATGGATATGCCCCAGCAGATGGATTACTGCCCCAGCAAATGGATATGCCCCAGCACCAGATGGATACTGCCCCAGCTCCTCATGGATATGCCCCAGCTCACCTTCACCGTGTTTTCGCTCCCTGCGAGCATCCGAAGCATGCAGCTTGTATACTGCCCCAGCTCATGGATATACTGCCCCAGCTCAAGGATATACTGCCCCAGCTGCTCTAATTGATAATGCCCCAGCTGCTTTCATGGATTTTGCCCCAGCTCATGGATATGCCCCAGCTCATGGATATGCCCCAGCACATGGATATACTGCCCCAGCTCATGGATATACTGCCCCAGCTCAAGGATATACTGCTCCAGCTCATGGATATACTGCCCCAGCACATGGATATACTGCCCCAGCACATGGATATACTGCCCCAGCTCAAGGATATACTGCTCCAGCTCATGGATATACTGCCCCAGCTCATGGATATACTGCCCCAGCCCATGGATATGCTCCAGCTCATGGATATATTGCCCCAGCTCATGGATATGCCCCAGCACCTCATGGATTTGCCCCATTACCTCATGGATTTTCCCCAGCAGCTCATGGATATGCCCCAGCAGCTCATGGATATGCCCCAGCTCCCTCATGGATATGCCCCAGCAGCTCATGGATAATGCCCCAGCACCTCATGGATTTGCCCCAGCAGCTCATGGATAATGCCCCAGCACCTCATGGATATGCCCCAGCAGCTCATGGATTTGCCCCAGCTCGCTCATGGATATGCCCCAGCAGCTCATGGATAATGCCCCAGCACCTCATGGATATGCCCCAGCAGCTCATGGATATGCCCCAGCAGCTCATGGATAATGCCCCAGCACCTCATGGATATGCCCCAGCACCTCATGGATTTGCCCCAGCTCGCTCATGGATATGCCCCAGCAGCTCATGGATAATGCCCCACCACCTCATGGATTTGCCCCAGCAACTCATGGATTTGCCCCAGCAGCTCATGGATATGTCCCAGCACCTCATGGATATGCCCCAGCACCTCATGGATTTGCCCCAGCAGCTCATGGATATGCCCCAGCAGCTCATGGATATGCTCCAGCACCTCATGGATTTGCCCCAGCACCTCATGGATATGCCCCAGCAGCTCATGGATATGCCCCAGCAGCTCATGGATATGCTCCAGCACCTCATGGATTTGCCCCAGCACCTCATGGATTTGCCCCAGCAACTCATGGATTTGCCCCAGCAGCTCATGGATATGCCCCAGCACCTCATGGATATGCCCCAGCACCTCATGGATTTGCCCCAGCACCTCATGGATATGCCCCAGCACCTCATGGATATGCCCCAGCAGCTCATGGATATGCCCCAGCAGCTCATGGATTTGCCCCAGCACCTCATGGATTTGCCCCAGCACCTCATGGATTTGCCCCAGCAGCTCATGGATTTGCCCCAGCACCTCATGGATTTGCCCCAGCACCTCATGGATATGCCCCAGCAGCTCATGGATATGCCCCAGCACCAGATGGATACTGCCCCAGCTCCTCATGGATATGCCCCAGCTCACCTCCGCCGCGTATTCGCTCCCTGCGAGCGTCCGAAGCATGCAGCTTGGGCGCTCGCCTGGGGGAGCCACGTGACCAGCCGCGATTGGCTGGTGACGTGTTTCCCCCAGGCGAGCTGCATGCTTCGGACGCTCGCAGGGAGCGAATACGCGGCGGAGGGTGAGACACCCGCCCTTAGGGTGACGGTGTCACCCTAAAGGCGGGTGTCACCTGGTGCGGGCCGCACCCCCGCCCCCACGTTACGACGCCAGTGCCCCCAAGCACTGGTCGAAACTTCGTGTAGGAGAAATCAGGTGGCTTAATTTATTGTGGAAAACACAGGTTACTTTTATACAGACTGTCCCCATTGTTCGTACTCCTGCCCACCCTCAGACATCCCGGTGCCAGGGCAGCAACACCCCAAGCCCGAGCCCAGTTCCCATTCACTGCCTCCAGCCCGAGCCCAGTTCCCATTCACTGCCTCCAGCGCAAGCCCAGTTTGAGTAATTTGCCACAGCCCCTAGGGCAAGCCCACTTTGGCCACCAGATTGGAGCGGTGCACCGGTTATGTGTCGGAAGCAGTCTGATGTCCTGACTTTGCTAGTCACAGTTATTTGGGGGTGATCCCAATTGAGCAGTGGTACAACCCAGGTATGGCAGAGTAGCTCTGGTGCCCCGGCTACTTTTCACCAAGAAGCGCCCTGATCCAAGCATGGGGGACCAAGCGTCGTGCTGTAGTGTACCCGGGTATCAGTCAGTTCCATCGTGGCCACGCTCCCTGCAGGAGGAGTAGGGATCTCAGTTGTTGGGGTTCCCGTTGGAGCTCCCCCTCAGGAATCACCCCATGGCAGGTTTCTCTTCTTTGGGACACACAGGCCAAAAAGCGCGTGGTGGGATGAATGGCGGCTGGTGCGCTCAGGGTTAAAGTCTGGCAGGTAATTACCGGGTCTCGGCTTGCGGCTGGCTCGATACTTGCATACATATAGCGGGCAGGACTGACACAGTTTCCGCACAAGGCAGGATACATCAGTAACAATATATTCATGGGAACAAAGTGTAAAAGTAACAGGGAAACGAAAAATCAACAAATAGAAACTAAATTACAATGAAATAGGGATAAACTAAGCAAAGTGGCGGTTTTCGCGTCACACAGGGGAAGATACAAATTGTATCCGATCGTGTATGTAATTGTAACAGTTGGAACAGGATACATAAGTAACAATATAACAGGAACAGATACATCAAAGGTAAAGCAACAAATACAAATATATATATACAGAGCAATGTCCCAGCAACTACCTTGTAATGCAAAATCCAATAGGAGTAGCAAAACCACGGTGCCGGTTCAGAAGACATGAATACTCGAACTGGATTGGAGCCGCACACGTGAATTAAAAATAACAAATTGGTTTAATCAAACCTTAAAAAAGACTGACTTTTCGGCTCATGCGTGAGCCATTATCAAGGTATATATATATATATTAAAGAAGTGGCGGCGATTCTGGCACATAGCTCCCCAAGAACATAGATGGCAGACCCGATGAGACCCTGTATGGGTCCACCTAGGGATGTCCATGCTGAGGAGTCTTTAATGTTTCAAGTTAGGTTCGCCGGGACAACCCGCCGTGCCAGACTGGCAATTCAGACTCCCATGCCTGGTGCCCTGTTCCAGGGTAATAATCGGCCCTGGAGGTGTCTTGAGGGTCTTTCCTCCTCCTGGTCCCCTGGCCCGCCGCTGGGTCGAGGTTTCGGCAGTACCCCCTCCCTGAAAAATAATCGGATGCTGGGGAGAGGTGGCGCCTGTACACTCTCCAGGGATTACATTCTGCCGCTGGGGAGCGAGACCAGCCATCTCCTCTCCCGGCATTACAACCTGCTGCTGGGGAGTGAGACCAGCCATCTCCCCCCCTGCACAATAATCTGCTGCTGGAAAGAGGTACCGCCAGTACCTTCTCCCAGTGGTACAATCTGCCGCTGGGGAGCAAGGCCGCCTGCCTCTTTTCCTGGAATTGCAACCTGCCGCTGGGAAGTGAGACCCACTGTCTCCCTTCCCTGAAGAATAACCTGCCGCTGGGGAGCGAGATCAGCCATCTCCTCTCCCGGCATTACAACCTGCCGCTGGGGAGCGAGATCAGCCATCTCCCTCTCCCAGCATTACAACCTGCCGCTGGGGAGCGAGATCAGCCATCTCCTCTCCCAGCATTACAACCTGCCGCTGGGGAGCGAGACCAGCCATCTCCTCTCCCAGCATTACAACCTGCCGCTGGGGAGCGAGATCAGCCATCTCCTCTCCCAGCATTACAACCTGCCGCTGGGGAGCGAGACCAGCCATCTCTTCTCCCGGCATTACAACCTGCCGCTGGGGAGCGAGACCAGCCATCTCTTCTCCGGCATTACAACCTGCCGCTGGGGAGCGAGACCAGCCATCTCCTCTCCCAGCATTACAACCTGCCGCTGGGGAGCGAGACCAGCCATCTCCTCTCCGGCATTACAACTTGCCGCTGGGGAGCGAGACCAGCCATCTCCTCTCCCGGCATTACAACCTGCCGCTGGGGAGCGAGACCAGCCATCTCCTCTCCCGGCATTACAACCTGCCGCTGGGGAGCGAGATCAGCCATCTCCCTCTCCCAGCATTACAACCTGCCGCTGGGGAGCGAGACCAGCCATCTCTTCTCCCGGCATTACAACCTGCCGCTGGGGAGCGAGACCAGCCATCTCCTCTCCCAGCATTACAACCTGCCGCTGGGGAGCGAGACCAGCCATCTCCTCTCCCGGCATTACAACCTGCCGCTGGGGAGCGAGACCAGCCATCTCCCTCTCCCAGCATTACAACCTGCCGCTGGGGAGCGAGACCAGCCATCTCTTCTCCCGGCATTACAACCTGCCGCTGGGGAGCGAGACCAGCCATCTCCTCTCCCAGCATTACAACCTGCCGCTGGGGAGCGAGACCAGCCATCTCCTCTCCCGGCATTACAACCTGCCGCTGGGGAGCGAGACCAGCCATCTCCTCTCCCGGCATTACAACCTGCCGCTGGGGAGTGAGACCAGCCATCTCCTCTCCCGGCATTACAACCTGCCGCTGGGGAGCGAGACCAGCCATCTCCTCTCCCGGCATTACAACCTGCCGCTGGGGAGCGAGACCAGCCATCTCCTCTCCCGGCATTACAACCTGCCGCTGGGAAGGGGTACTTCTTGTACACTCTCCAAGGGTCACACTCTGTCGCTGGGGAGTGAGACCAGTCCCCTCCCCTCACTGAACAACTGAACAATAACCCGCCCCTGGGGCGAGATATCGCCTGTACGCTCTCCCAGGGTTACCTTCTGCTGCTGGGGAGTGAGTCCAGCCGTCTCCCCTCCCTGAAAAGCATACTGTTTTTTTTTTCACTCCATTCGTCTGCGGTGTCGGGTTTTTTTACGGCGGCTGCTCTGCGCTCTGATTGGCTCCTGCTCGGGTTTCTCTGGTGTGTTCGGCGGGGTTAATCCAGATGTTTTTGTGGGTTTCGGTGTGCGTTCGCCTGGGTTTTGCGGTGAGTGTTCGGCAGGTTTTCGGCGGCTTTTCCCTGCATTACGGCGGCCCTGTGGTGCTTGCTGAATACACCGCAGGGTCGCCGAAATGGGATCGCCGAAACAGGCCGAATTGAAAAGAACGAAAAGTCACCGATCGTGCGCTGACTTCTCGATTCTCTTTGAATAACCCTGACAGTGTAGGATAAATCAAGTGGGTTAATTTATTGTGGAAAACACAGGTTACTTTTATGCAGACTGTTCCCATTGTTCGTACTCCTGCCTACCCTCCATACTCCATACATCCCGGCACCGGGGCCACACCGCCCCGAGCCTGAACCCAGGCCCATTCATTCAAGCGGGTTGCCACCGATTCTTTGGCGAGCCCAGCTCATTACCACACAATAGACGCTCCTGCCACTAGCGTCGTTAGGGGTGCAGTCCGCACCAGGTGACACCTGCCCTTAGGGTGACACCGTCACCAAAGTAAGACTTTGATTTTTGAACCGGCTGCCGGAGCCGCACTGCAGGTTACTAACTTTGGACCAAAGTTAGTAACCTGCAGTGCGGCGGCCGGTTTGAAAATCAATTAGCGTGTCACCCTAAGGGCATCAGATGGCGGCTGATCCCATCCCCTCTGACGCCACGTGCCAGAGGGAGCGGCGAGCCGGCCGTCCGATGGGCTGACGATGACGTCTCTGCCGAGTGAGTCATCAGCGGCAGCCCGCCCTAACAGCTCCCTGGCACCTTTTCTTTTGAGCGTGCGGCCGCACCCTGCCTGCCTCCCGAGTCCTGATGGGTGAGCTGCTGGGACAAATTGCAATATATCCATATGTGAGCTGGGCACTATACAGTTGTGTTCAAAATGATTCAACCCCCAATGCTGTAAAGGGTTTTAGGGAATTTAGTGACATTTGTAATTGTATTCAGAATGAAATCCTACAAGGACTTTTTAAAGAACCATATGCAACTAAAATGACATCAATTGGTTTTGTAATACAGTAGTAAATGTTTCTTTTGTGAATTCTTCATTGACACAATTATTCAACCCCTTAAAGACTACCACTCTGAAGAACAGAGGTTCATTCAAGTGTTTTCAATCAGGTATTGAAAACACCTGTGGATGTCACGGAGCAGCAATAAAGCATAATAAGCACCAATTAGGCAGCTTTAAAATGACTGTGATACTCAGCTCCTTCTAGACATTTACTGGTGTGGTTACAAACATGGTGAAGTCAAGAGAATGGTCCAGGAAGACAAGAGAAGAGGTGATTACTCTTCACAGGAAGGGCAATGGCTATAAGAAGATTGCAAAGATGTTAAACATACCAAGAGAGACCATAGGAAGCATCATTCGCAAATTCAAGGCAAAGGGCACTGTTGAAACATTACCTGGTCGTGGCAGAAAGAAGATGCTGACTTCGACTGCTGTACGCTACCTGAAGCGTAGAGTGGAGAAAAGTCCCCGTGTGACTGCTGAGGAACTGAGAAAAGATTTGTCAGATGTGGGTACTGAAGTTTCAGCTCAGACAATACGTCGCACACTGCGTAATGAAGGCCTCCATGCCAGAACTCCCAGGCGCACCCCCTTGCTGTCTCCAAACAATAAGAAGAGTCGACTGCAGTATGCCAAAAGTCATGTGGACAAACCACAGAAGTTTTGGGATAGTGTTCTGTGGACTGATGAAACAAAATTAGAACTGTTTGGGCCCATGGATCAACGCTATGTTTGGAGGAGGAAGAACAAGGCCTATGAAGAAAAGAACACCTTGCCTACTGTGAAGCATGGCGGGGTGTCAATCATGCTTTGGGGCTGTTTTGCTTCTGCAGGTACAGGGAAGCTTCAGCGTGTGCAAGGTACCATGAATTCTCTTTAGTACCAGGAGATATTGGATGACAATGTGATGCAGTCCGTCACAAACCTGAGGCTTGGGAGACGTTGGACCTTTCAACAGGACAATGATCCCAAGCATACCTCCAAGTCCACTAGAGCATGGTTGCAGATTAAAGGCTGGAACATTTTGGAGTGGCCATCGCAGTCACCTGACTTAAATCCCATTGAGAACCTCTGGTGGGACTTAAAGAAAGCAGTTGCAGTGCGCAAGCCTAAGAATGTGACTGAACTGGAGGCTTTTGCCCATGACGAATGGCGAAGATACCCGTAGATGGCTGCAAGACACTTGTGTCAAGCTATGCTTCACGTTGAAAAGCTGTTATAACTGTAAAAGGATGTTGTACTAAGTACTAAGATTGAATGTCACTTGGGGGTTGAATAAAACTGATAATGATGTGAGCACAGAAAAGACATTTGTGGTTATTTCATTATAAATGTTATGTTATATTTGTCTGACCTACACGTGCCTCTTTGATTTAATTGTAAGCAAGATGACTGAATGATCAAAATCAATGTCAAACTGGCCAAAACACTCAATTTCAGTGGGGGTTGAATAATTTTGAACACAACTGTACATCCATGTGTGAGCTGGGCAATATACATCCATGTGTGAGCTGGGCACTATACATGCATGAGTGAGCTGGGCAATATACATCCATGTGTGAGTTGGGCAATATATCCATGTGTGAGCTGGGCAATATATCCATGTGTGAGCTGGGCAATATACATCCATGTGTGAGCTGGGCACTATACATCCATGTGTGAGCTGGGCAATATACATCCATGTGTGAGCTGGACAATATACATCCATGTGTGAGCTGGGCAATATACATCCATGTGTGAGCTGGGCAATATACATCTATGTGTGAGCTGGGCAATATACATCCATGTGTGAGCTGGGCAATATACATCCATGTGTGAGCTGGGAAATATACAGGGCCAGCCCGACAATGGTGCAGAGCGGAGCAGCGGCGCCAGGCGGCAGAAATTCAGGGGCGGCAAATTTCAGCCCCGGCACCGCTGCTGCGCTCTGCACTACTTTTTTTGCGCGGCGGCAATTGTGCGGCCGCCGCGTTCGTTCCTTCAACGAGTGCAGCCGCAATGAGTATCTGCCGCTCGCCTGAGATCCATCCGCCAGCCTGCCGCGATTGAGATCACGTGATCTCGCGAGATCGCGGCAGTTGGAAGGTGATCCCAGGCGAGCGGCAGATACTCACGAGCTGCCGCTCATTGAAGGAAGGAACGGGCGGCCGCACAGTCTGCCCTTCGGAGCTGGGCCTGGCAGAGGTGGGCCTGGGGGCAATCTATCCATGAGTGAGCCTGGGGGCAAATATATCCATGATGAGGGCAAATTATATCCATGAGTGAGTCTGGGGCAAATATATCCATGATGAGGGCAAATATATCCATGAGTGAGTCTGGGGGAAAATATATTCATGAGTGAGCCTGGGGGCAAATATATCCATGTGTGAGTCTGGGGGCAAATATTTCCATGTGTGAGTCTGGGGGCAAAAATTTCCATGTGTGAGCCTGGGTGTCACGGTAGCCCCCGCACCCCGGCGCCTGGCAGCAGCTTCCTCGCTGCTCGCTGGCCAGGCGCCGAATGATATTGCGGTCGCTTCCGCACACGTGGGGAAGCCGGGGGGCGGGGCCTGGCGGGCTGACGCGGACCCGCCGGGTTTAAAGCCCAGGCTCTCAGAAATGCCGGTGCCCTGACGTGGTAGTTACTTCCCGCGGAGCTCTTGCATATTTGGCTAACAACTATTCTGTGTATTGACCCCTTGGCATTGGCAAACGACTATTCTGTGTATTGACCCCTTGGCATTGGCAAACGACTATTCTGTGTATTGACCCCTTGGCATTGGCAAACGACTATTCTGTGTATTGACCCCTTGGCATTGGCAAACGACTATTCTGTGTATGACCCTTGGCATTGGCAAACGACTATTCTGTGTATGACCCCTGGCATTGGCGAACGAACCACTCTGTGTATGATCCCTGGCATTGGCGAACGAACCATTCTGTGCATAACCCCTGGTATTGGCATCAACTCTTCTAATTCTGGTATTGAGGTCAGTCTGTGTGGCACCTAAGCACACATCAGACTACCCCTTGTGTTGTTAGGGTCTTGGGAAGAGCTAATCATTCTAACTTCTTGTGTATCATTCTGTGTCTGTCTAGTCGTGCCGACCACTCTAAGGATCGGAAGGGTAGAGAGTGTCCTGCGTATAGGGACCACCACTCTAGTATCAGGGGGATCCGTGATTACGTCAGGGGGGGGTGCATTATCCCGCAGACCTCTCTAATCAATTGACACGTATTGCAGCCAGACAAGAAGAGCAGGACCATAGAATGGACCAGATTGCTCTTGCCCTGCAAACCCTGCTAAACCGATCCAGTTCTGGTACTGCAAGCCCGCCAGACCCAGTGGTGCCTAGGGTCAGTTCGGCCGCTCTCGAGGGTTGTAGGCTCAGTATGAAAGCACCCGTACGTTATGACGGAACACCGAACTTATGCCGGGGCTTTCTGACCCAACTCGAGATCTTATTCGAAAACAATCCCGGGTCCTGTATGTCTGATAAAGCCAAAGTAGGCTATCTGATTAATCACTTGACCGAAAAAGCTTTATTATGGGCCACGCCCTTGTGGGAGAACAAGAAACCCATCATATATGACTATGAGGGTTTTACCTCCGAGTTAAAGCGTACTTTTGATCCCTCTAGACGGGCTACCAATGCGGGTAGATCCCTGTTTCACATCAAACAAGGTAATAGGAGGGTTTCCGACTATGCCATAGAATTTAAGACTTTGTCTTCTGAGGTACACTGGCCGAACGACGTTTTAACCCTGGCCTTTACCGAAGGTCTGAACGAGGCGTTTATGTTTGAATTGGCTCCCCTAAAATTACCAGAACATCTGGATCATTTGATTGATTTCTGCATCGCCATGGACGATCAAATCAGGGAAAGGAGACACACCAGAGACAGACCCAGAAGGGTCCTACCTCCTTTACCCTTAGTACCCAGGCATACCACTGCATCAGGTAACCTGGAGACCGTTAAGACCGATGTACCGGCCATTGAACCTATGCAGATAGGTAAAACGGGTATTTCAGAGGCAGAGAGAGCTCACCGGAGAGAAAGGGGGCTCTGTTTTTATTGTGCCGGGGCAGATCATTTCCGCCTTCAATGTCCTCAGAGACCCAGGGGTAGCAGGGGTGAGAGTGGCAAATCAGGTCAAAAGACAAGTAATACCCAGGTTATTGGTTCTCTGTATGCCTCCTTTGTGGATGATGAAAAAAAAAAAACTCGGATTCTGTTACCCATCTCCCTCACCTGGGAGGGGGTTCACCTCGAGACTGAGGCATTCCTAGACTCTGGAGCCTCAGGTAATTTTATGGATAGATGTTTTGCTGCCAACCACCTCTTACCTCTGGTTCTAAAGGAGAGGCCTCTTATGGTAGAAGCCATAGACGGGAAACCCCTGTCATGTCCCCATATCACACACGACACTATCGATGTGTGCATGACTACAGGAGTTCTGCACTGTGAAACCATACGATTCCAGGTTATCGACTCTCCCTCATGTCCTGTCGTTCTAGGGTTCCCATGGTTGACAGAACATAACCCGGTGATTGACTGGGCCCAGCGAGATATAATGTGTTGGGGTCCTAGTTGCCAGTCAAAGTGCCTGGGCAGGGTTAATGTGATTGGTAGTCTCAACATTGCCACAGCACCTCCTTTGTCCACTGAAGTCCCAGAATGTTATATGGCGCTAAAGGAGGTGTTCTCTAAAACCAGGACTGAGGTCCTACCACCGCATCGTCCTTATGACTGTGCTATAGAGTTACTCCCTGGTACTATGCCTCCTAGAGGACACGTATACCCCTTGTCTCAAAGGGAAAATGACATTATGGAGGAATATATAAGGGAGAATCTAGAGCGAGGATTCATCAGACGATCCTCCTCTCCAGCAGGAGCAGGTTTCTTTTTCGTTTCCAAAAAAGAGGGTGACCTGCGACCTTGCATCGATTATAGAGGTTTAAATAGGATTACCATAAGAAATGCATACCCAATACCTCTTATAACCGAATTGTTCGACCGTTTAAAAGGGGCCCGTATTTATACGAAACTTGATTTACGCGGAGCGTACAACCTGGTCAGGGTTAAGAAGGGAGACGAATGGAAAACGGCTTTTAATACACGTAGCGGGCATTATGAATACCTGGTGATGCCCTTTGGGTTATGCAATGCGCCAGCCGTTTTCCAGGACCTCATAAACGACACCCTAAGGGATTTTCTGCAAACGTTCGTTATAGTATATCTGGACGACATCCTGATATACTCTCCTGATAAGGAGACTCATCACGCCCACGTGAGACAAGTGTTGAAGAGACTATTGAGGGCTGGGTTATATTGTAAGCTAGAGAAATGCTTATTCGACATAGAGACAGTGCACTTCCTTGGGTATATAATAACCCCTGAAGGTTTCCAAATGGATCCTAAAAAACTCTCAGCGATTCTTGACTGGCCTTTACCCCAAGGGCTTAAAGCCATCCAGAGGTTTTTGGGGTTTACTAACTACTACCGGAGGTTCATTAAAAATTTCTCGGCCTTGATAGCTCCCCTCACGGCTATGACTAAAAAGGGGGTGGTGAATCAGAAGTGGACACCCCAGGCCAGTCAAGCCTTTGAGGCACTTAAACAGGCTTTCACCACTGCCCCTGTTCTCCGACATCCTGATCCGGCTCTGCCTTTCCAGGTTGAAGTTGACGCCTCCGAGCTAGGTCTTGGTGCAGTCTTGTCCCAAAGGGAGGCACCCGACAAGCCCTTGCATCCATGCGGCTTCTATTCCCGAAAGTTGTCCCCGGCAGAGAGGAACTATGATATCGGAAACAGAGAATTGTTAGCAGTTATTGCAGCCTTGACGGAATGGAGATACTTATTAGAGGGGTCTAGGGACCCCATTGTCATCATAACCGATCATAAGAATCTCACGTACATTGGAGACGCTAAACGGTTGAATGCCAGGCAAGCGAGATGGTCATTGTTTCTTTCCAGCTTTAATTTCGTCCTCACATACAGACCTGGGTCGAGAAACATTAAAGCAGACGCATTGTCAAGACAGTACGAGTCATACGAACATAACATCCAAGATCAACATCCCATTGTACCCCAGGAAAGGATTATAGCACTTACCACGATTAGTGTCTCGTCTCCTCTAATGTTAAGATTGCAGACCGCCCAGGGCACAGCTCCTGGGGGGAGACCTCCTGCGAAACTCTTTGTACCTGAGAACGAAAGGAAGAGGTATTAAAACTGTATCATGATAACAAAATCTCTGGGCACATGGGGATCACCAAAACAGTGTCTAGTAAACGTAAACTCCTTTGGTGGCCCACGGTGCGCCGTGACGTTAAAGATTACATAACCGTGTGCGAGGTGTGCACAAGACATAAAAGTCCCAAAACAGCGCCTATTGGTTTACTCCAGCCTCTGCCAATCCCCGAACGACCATGGTCGCATTTAGCTATGGATTTTATAGTAGAGTTACCTGAGTCTAGAGGGAATACTGTAATACTCACGGTCATAGATCGATTCTCCAAAATGGGTCACTATGTTCCTCTTCGGAAACTTCCTTCGGCAGCCGAACTGGTGCCCATTTTTGTTTCCAATGTGGTCCGCTTACACGGTATTCCTCTTGGGATTGTCTCGGATAGGGGGACCCAATTCGTCTCCAGATTCTGGAAAGGGTTTTGCAAGAGTGTGGGGATAGACCTATCTTTCTCTTCGGCCTATCACCCCCAGACCAACGGGGCGGCGGAACGAGCCAACCAAAATATAGAAAAATATCTCAGGTGCTTTATATCCGAACGACAAGATAACTGGTCAGACCTGATACCGTGGGCAGAGTATGCCTTGAACAGTGCAGTAAGCGAAGCCACAGGACGTTCCCCCTTCTTCACTGTTTACGGTTTTGATCCTCCCGTGCTCCCTGCTACGTTTCCTGATACCGCGATTCCTGCTCTGGATGAGCATTTAGTGTCATTGAAAGAAACCTGGGGAAGGGTTAAACGGGCACTGGAGGATAGTAGTGTTACACAGAAGATCAAAGCCGACAGACACAGGAGGCCGGCACCCGTGTATCAAGTTGGGGACAGGGTTTGGCTTTCTTCACGCAACATTAAGCTTTTAGTACCCTCCATGAAACTGGCACCCAGGTACATAGGCCCCTATAAGGTTCTGCGGCGAATCAATCCGGTCTCCTATGCTCTGGCTCTGCCCTCCCATATCAAGATACACAATGTGTTTCACGTGAGCCTTTTGAAACCACTTTTGTGTAATCGGTACACCAGGGCCCGTGTCCCCCCTCCTCCGGTCTCTGTGGAGGGCGAGGAGGAGTTTGAAGTTGAGGCCATTCTGGACGCCAGGGTTTCTAGGGGGGTCCTTCAGTACTTGGTTGACTGGGTGGGCTACGGCCCAGAGGATCGCTCTTGGCTTCCGGCTACTGAGGTTCATGCTCCTCGGTTGGTGAGGGCTTTCTATTTGGCTCATCCCCGCGCCCCTGGGGGTCGTCCAGTGGCCGCCCGTAGAGGGGGGGTTCTGTCACGGTAGCCCCCGCACCCCGGCGCCTGGCAGCAGCTTCCTCGCTGCTCGCTGGCCAGGCGCCGAATGATATTGCGGTCGCTTCCGCACACGTGGGGAAGCGGGGGGCGGGGCCTGGCGGGCTGACGCGGACCCGCCGGGTTTAAAGCCCAGGCTCTCAGAAATGCCGGTGCCCTGACGTGGTAGTTACTTCCCGCAGAGCTCTTGCATATTTGGCTAACAACTATTCTGTGTATTGACCCCTTGGCATTGGCAAACGACTATTCTGTGTATTGACCCCTTGGCATTGGCAAACGACTATTCTGTGTATTGACCCCTTGGCATTGGCAAACGACTATTCTGTGTATTGACCCCTTGGCATTGGCAAACGACTATTCTGTGTATTGACCCCTGGCATTGGCAAACGACTATTCTGTGTATTGACCCCTTGGCATTGGCAAACGACTATTCTGTGTATGACCCCTGGCATTGGCGAACGAACCACTCTGTGTATGATCCCTGGCATTGGCGAACGAACCATTCTGTGCATAACCCCTGGTATTGGCATCAACTCTTCTAATTCTGGTATTGAGGTCAGTCTGTGTGGCACCCTAAGCACACATCAGACTACCCCTTGTGTTGTTAGGGTCTTGGGAAGAGCTAATCATTCTAACTCTTGTGTATCATTCTGTGTCTGTCTAGTCGTGCCGACCACTCTAAGGATCGGAAGGGTAGAGAGTGTTCTGTGTCTAGAAACCACTACTCAGATAAAGCAGAGGGATCCGTGACGTCTCTCTTGTACGTGCTCTGTACTGCCATTCTTGTAGTCTGTCTAGTCGTGCCGACCACTCTAAGGATCGGAAGGGTAGAGAGTGTCCTGCGTATAGGGACCACCACTCTAGTATCAGGGGGATCCGTGACACTGGGGCAATATACCCATGTGTGGGCACTGCTGGGTATGTGACGCTGGGCACTGCTGGGTATGTGACACTGGGCACTGCTGGGTATGTGGCGCTTGGCACTGCTGGGTATGTGACACTGGGCACTGCTGGGTATGTGGCGCTTGGCACTGCTGGGTATGTGACACTGGGCACTGCTGGGTATGTGACACTTGGCACTGCTGGGTATGTGATGCTGGGCACTGCTGGCTATGTAACGCTGGGCACTGCTGGGTATGTAACACTGGGCTCTGCTGGGTATGTGAAGCTTGGCACTGCTGGTTATGTGATGCTGGGCACTGCTGGCTATGTGACGCTGGGCTCTGCTGGCTATGTAACGCTGGGCACTGCTGGGTATGTGAAGCTTGGCACTGCTGGGTATGTGATGCTGGGCACTGCTGGCTATGTGACGCTGGGCACTGCTGGGTATGTGACGCTGGGCTCTGCTGGCTATGTAACGCTGGGCACTGCTGGGTATGTGACACTGGGCACAGTTATATACACCTCACATTACTGTATCACAGAGCTCCACAGCAAGAAAATTCTAATGTACGGTGTGTATGAGTGTTTGAATTTTATTGCTGTGGCGCACAGTGATATGCTCATACACGCTGCATGTTTTTTTGAGGAGGGCAGCATTTCATCCTTTGCTCCAGGCAGCACAATGTCTTGGGCCAGCCCTGGCAATATACATCCATGTGTGAGCAGGGGCACTATACATCCATGTGTGAGCTGGGCACTATACATCCATGTGTGAGCTGGGCACTATACATCCATGTGTGAGGTAGACACTATACATCCATGTGTGAGCTGGGCACTATACATCCATGTGTGAGCTGGGCACTATACATCCATGTGTGAGCTGGGGGCACTATACATCCATGTGTGAGCTGGGCACTATACATCCATGTGTGAGGTAGACACTATACATCCATGTGTGAGCTGGGCAATATACATCCATGTGTGAGCTGGGCAATATATATCCATGTGTGAGCTGGGCAATATACATCCATGTGTGAGCTGGGCAATATACATCCATGTGTGAGCTGGGCACTATACATCCATGAGTGAGCTGGGCACTATACATGCATGAGTGAGCTAGGCACTATACATCCATGTGTGAGCAGGGGCAATATATATCCTTATGTGAGCTGGGGCAATATATATCCATGTGAGCTGGGGCAATATATATCCATATGTGAGCTGGGGCAATATATATCCATGTGTGAGCTACTGTGGGCAATATATATCAATGTGTGAGCTGGGCAATATACATCCATGTGTGAGCAGGGGCACTATACATCCATGTGTGAGCTGGGCACTATACATCCATGTGTGAGCTGGGGCAATATATATCCTTATGTGAGCTGGGGCAATATATATCCATATGTGAGCTGGGGCAATATATATCCTTATGTGAGCTGGGGCAATATATATCCATGTGTAAGCTGGGACACTATATATCCATATGTGAGCTGGGGCAATATATTTCAATGTGTGAGCTACTGGGGGCAATATATATCAATGTGTGAGCTACTGGGGGCAATATATATCAATGTGTGAGCTGGGCAATATACATCCATGTGTGAGCAGGGGCACTATACATCCATGTGTGAGCTAGGCACTATACATCCATGTGTGAGCAGGGGCAATATATATCCTTATGTGAGCTGGGGCAATATATATCCATGGGTGAGCTGCTGGGGGCAATATATATCCAGAGCTGCTGGGGCAATATATCCAGAGCTGCTGGGGGCAATATATATCCATGTGAGCTGGGGCAATATATATCCATATGTGAGCTGGGGCAATATATATCCATGTGTGAGCTACTGTGGGCAATATATATCAATGTGTGAGCTGGGCAATATACATCCATGTGTGAGCAGGGGCACTATACATCCATGTGTGAGCTGGGCACTATACATCCATGTGTGAGCTGGGGCAATATATATCCTTATGTGAGCTGGGGCAATATATATCCATATGTGAGCTGGGGCATTATATATCCTTATGTGAGCTGGGGCAATATATATCCATATGTGAGCTGGGGCAATATATATCCTTATGTGAGCTGGGGCAATATATATCCATGTGTAAGCTGGGACACTATATATCCATATGTGAGCTGGGGCATTATATATCCTTATGTGAGCTGGGGCAATATATATCCATATGTGAGCTGGGGCAATATATATCCTTATGTGAGCTGGGGCAATATATATCCATGTGTAAGCTGGGACACTATATATCCATATGTGAGCTGGGGCAATATATTTCAATGTGTGAGCAACTGGGGGCAATATATATCAATGTGTGAGCTACTGGGGGCAATATATATCAATGTGTGAGCTGGGCAATATACACCCATGTGTGAGCAGGGGCACTATACATCCATGTGTGAGCTAGGCACTATACATCCATGTGTGAGCAGGGGCAATATATATCCTTATGTGAGCTGGGGCAATATATATCCATATGTGAGCTGGGGCATTATATATCCTTATGTGAGCTGGGGCAATATATATCCATATGTGAGCTGGTGCAATATATATCCTTATGTGAGCTGGTGCAATATATATCCATGTGTAAGCTGGGACACTATATATCTATATGTGAGCTGGGGCAATATATTTCAATGTGTGAGCTACTGGGGGCAATATATATCAATGTGTGAGCTACTGGGGGCAATATATATCAATGTGTGAGCTACTGGGGCAATACCTATCCATGCTTGAGCAACTGGGCAATATATATCCATGTTTGAGCTACTGGGGGCAATATATATCCATGTTTGAGCTACTGGGGCAATATATATCCATTTTTGAGCTGCTGGGGACAATTTATATCCATGGGTGAGCAGCTGGGGGCAATATACAATTGTGAGCTGGGGCAATATATCCATATGTGAGCTGGGGGTAATATATCCAGAGCTGCTGGGGGCAATATATATCCATGTGTGCCTTAACTTTCACAGCCTTCGAACAAGCACTGTACTTGCTGGCAGTTCGCCAAAATTTCTGTGTGAGCATATGAGAGAGCTCCACAGCAATAAACCTCACAGTAATGTGCGCTGTGCATGAGCATTCAATGTTATATGGGAGTACTGATTTATGAGTAAGAGTAGTTAAAAAAAATCTGTAAAACTCGGGTGACACCATAAGTTACCGCACCAGGTGACACCAACCCTAGTGACGCCACTGGCTCCTGCCTCCAGCGTGAGCCCAGTTTGAGGAATTTGCCACAGCCCCTAGTGCAAGCCCACTTTGGCCGCCCGATTGGAGCGGTACACAGGTTATATTTCCTAAGCAGCCTGATGTCCGACTTTGCTATTCACGGTTATCTTTTGAGGGATGATCCCAAAGGAGTGGCAGCACAATCTGGATACGGCCGAGTAGCTCTGGTCCCCCAGCTATGTCTCACCAAGAAGCACCCTGATCCATGCATGGGGAAATGAACGGCGTGCTGTACAAGTTCGGCGGCTGGTGTAGTGTACCTGGGTGCCAGTTCCATCCTGCAGGAGGAGTGGGGAGGTCAGATGTTGGGGCTCCCATTGGAGCTCCTCCTCAGGAATCACCCCATGGCAGGCTTTTCTCCTTAAGGAAACACTGTCCAAAAAGCAACGTGGTAGGGGGGGGGAATGGCAGCTGGAGCGCTCAGGGTTAAAGTCTGGCAGGTAATTTCCGGGTCTCGGCTTGCGGCTGGCTCGATACTTGCATACATACAGCAGGCAGGACTGACACCATTTCTGCACAAGGCAGGATACAATCGGTAACAATATATTCATGGGAACAAAGTGTAAAAGTAACAGGGAAACGAGTTTGGGATTGGGTGATATGTCTGCGCTACATGTAGTACACAGACAGGACCAAGGCTGGTCTGTCCATGGAGCCGAGTGGTGAAACCGCTCCAGCCGGCCCTTTGTTAGGAGCGTCATTTTGCCACCCTGTCAAAGGCCACTGCATAGAGCACCTGGCACAGACCTCAACAGGGCACAGCCCTCCAGCAAGCCGGTGTTCTGGCACATGAGAGGACTGCTAAAAATGGGCAATCGGCGCAGTGGAGCTCTGTGATACGCTCATATACACTGCACATTACTGTGAGTTTTAATGCTGTGGAGCTTTGTGATACGTTCATACACACTGCACATTACTGTGGGTTTTATTGCTGTGAATCTCTGTGATACACTCATACACACTGCACATTGCTGTGAACTTTATTGCTGAGGAGTTCTGTAATACACTCATACACACCGCACATTTCTGTGAGTTTTATTGCCGTGGAGCTCTGTGATACACTCATATACACCGCACATTGCTGTGAGCTTTATTGCTGTGGAGCTCTGTGATATGCTCATACACACCACACATTACAGCGACTTTTATTGCTGTGGAGATCTGCGATACGCTCATACACACCGCACATTACAGCGACTTTTATTGCTGTGGAGCTCTGTGATTCGCTCATACACACCACACATTACAGCGACTTTTATTGCTGTGGAGCTCTGTGATATGCTCATACACACCACACATTACAGCGACTTTTATTGCTGTGGAGCTCTGTGATATGCTCATACACACCGCACATTACAGCGACTTTTATTGCTGTGGAGCTCTGTGATACGCTCATACACTGCACATTACTGTGAGTGTTATAGGTAAAAAAATAAATAAATTATTAGCCACAACTAAAACATATAGGCCGACGTTTCGGCTCGCTCTAAGCCTTCATCAGGATTTTTTGGACTAATGCACTAGGATGATCTTTTTTCATGTTTTGTTGGTACAGGTGAGTGCTGGACATTGGCTCTGTGTCTGTGTATATATATATATATATGCACATGGTCTCGTTGGACACACTGGCGTTAGGAGTTAATTAGCATCAGTCACATACAGGGGGTCTCGTTGAGGTGAATGCTGATTACTACCCTCCCCGGGAGAATCAGAGATAACCCTTTCATATCTGTCAGTCGCGGTCTCCATCTTGGTCAGGCCCGGACTGGGACAGAATATAGGCCCGTGCATTTTGGACTGAGCAGCCCACATTTTTTTTCTACACACCGCACATTACTGTGAGTTTTATTGCTGTGGAGCTCTGTGATACCCTCATAAACACTGCACATTACTGGGGAGCTCTGCAAAAACCCATACAACACTGCACATTATGATGGTGTCACAGAGCTCCACAGCAATAAAACTCAATGTAAATTTGAGAGAAAGACTAATTAGGATTGAGCAAGGTTTAAGAATTATCCCTGTATTAGAACAAGAGTAAAGGGAGTGAGTTCCCTTTGTTCTATGGGATCAGGCATGGGGGCTTTTGTTTAATGAGCTGAAGCATGGCCACTTTGTGATTGGATACAATAGGGAGATAAACAATGGGAGGGAGGGGGAATGGGGGGTATAAAAGACAATGAGTGGGACATTTTGTGTATTGCAGTTAATTTTCTTTTACAAGGAGCTTCAGAGGCACAGTGGCAGCTAGCTCCATTTTGCCATCACCATCATCGTATGAAAACCAATGACTGGATGAGTATTACTTGCTGTATCAATCTGTTATTTATACTCTATTATCATAAGTCTGCTACATATATATTCCTAGTTCCATTATTTATTGAAAGGATAGGTGTGGGTTTCCCATTGTATGGATTTGTAGGTTTTATTTAGTGGATGCTTATTTATATTTGTTTCAATTTGATTTCATTTGTTTCAAATGTTGATGAACAAATTAATTTGTATACTGTATTTAAGTTCACTATTCTAATTGTTGCAATTTTTAAAGTGACACAGCAGTAATGTACAATCTTTTGTTTTGAGCACTTGCTACAGTTGAGTAAATAATTATTTAGAACGGTAACTTTGTCTTTATTGAGGGAGAGGAGAGACTTATTTCAGGAATAGAAGAAACATGAGCAGTAACTCCCTCATATTTCACACTTTTACCATCATCATAATAAAGCCTGGGAGTGGATAAGTATTAAGTGTATTAATTCGGTGAATTTGAAGCTATGTAATATACTATATGCGTGTGTGCGTGTAATCTATTGGGTTAAATACGCGCTAATTTACCCCTTCTAGTGATTTGCATTGTTAGCTAGACTATGCTCGTTGATATTTGCTTCACTTTGTAAAACTTGATCAAACCTTATTATTTGTATAGTCTGTATGATCTTATAAACATAGGTAGTCAGTGACTGCATGGCTGGCAGCCATCTTAAACCTCGAAAAGTCACATGTTCTGCTGCCAATGAGGAAGTGCTGCAGCAGTAACTGTACAATCTGTGTTAAGATTACATTTGCACAACTAAATTAATCCAGATTGTTTCTGCCAGATTTATGAATATATAACAATTACTAACCAAATGCACATCTAAATGTGTCTGTTATAATTTCTGAAGAGGCTTATCAACTAAACAGTGATTTTGTATGTTAGCAAATGCTGTGTCATTAGGTTAGTTCGGTTGATTTAACTTTGGGTCTATAGATTAATATACTAAGCAAGAATCAGTTTCATTGTGGACGGAGGTTAAAGACTTTCACATGTGCAGCTTGGTTCTATTGATAAAGGATTCCAGGGCTGAGGACTCATAAGATGGAGGGCAATGCAGCCACTAATGTACAGAACATCCTTGCTCTTTCTCAACTCAAAATGGAGACTGCGTTATTTACATTTCGCAAGGAGACACACACATACAGAGGGGGAGGGTGCACAAACAATAGAGTCACTCTCAGATGGGAACAATGGATCAGATAACAGTGAGCTGGTGACCTTAGTTGCTGGTGGGAGGGGAGGGGCTGATGGAAGCATGTGAAAACAAAAGGAATTCATTACTTACAGGGGGGTGTATACTATACAAAGACTGGATCGTAATACAGAGGTTACGCTATACAGAGGGAATACAATACATGATACACAGAGCAAGGGAATGTAAGGAAAATACATACAAATAAACATTGGGACGGCCGTTTCTTTGCAGAGGCAAAAAGTAGGGAAGATGTTTCTGATAGCTTCCAGTCATTCAATCAGGTGGTGAATTTGGTAAGGGTAGCTGGCGAGGGGACAGAGTTAGCTAAGCTTGATCTAGAGTCAGCCTTCAGGCCGAACCGCTGTGTCCAGGGGGTTTTCTTTTAATGGGGTATAAATTCGATGGGTAATTTTACATAGATATCTGTTTACCCATTGGGGTGGGCAATATCCCATGCTCCCATTTTAAAGGCTTCCTACTTTTTTGCATTGGTTAGTGCAGAAGAGAGCGGGGAGGAGACGTATAGTGCATTACTTGGACGATTTCATGGTAACGGGTTCCAAAGGGACTGGAGAATGAGGTAGGATGGGGGGGGGGGGTAACAATATAAGTTTAGTTGATCGGGGAGAATTGTAGGTGGTTTGGGGGGGAATGGCCAGACATTTAGGCTAGGGTCAGACTGAGGCAGTGCGAACGCGCGTTCTGGCGCACTTAATCACGGCCGCACTAGCAGCAGATGCCGGGCAATGACGGCCAATATACGATGTACGGTCGCACAAAAGTCCGGCTGCGCAACGCAAGTGGAAAATGAACGCATTTTTTCGAGAACGTTAAACCACTAGTACTGACGTACAGAGTGCGCTGCGTCCGCTAGCGGCGTGTGTGCGTGAATTGGAGACATCAGACGCTGCTAATGTCCGGCCAACATAACATCCAGATGCAAGAAGTGTTTTATTGATGATCCGTACAAAATCACGGATGAAACTGCGCATAGTATGACCGCTATTGCGTATTCCGTGAAAAAATACGTCCATTCTTCGAACGCACATTTTCACGGACAACGTGAAAAATGCGTTAGTCTGACCCTAGCCTAAGATCAAATGGTCTAGTGTAATTTCAAAAGGTGAGCTGGCAAATGGCCTAGGAGTGGATTCAATGGATGGGTGCAAAGCTTGGTGTTTCTGGAATTTTTTATTTTCCAATCGTCGGGGCAATACAACTGTGGGGGATAGAATTAAAAATAAATAAATAAATAAATAAAAAAAAAACCATCCCTCCCCCCCTTTTTTTGGGTCTGATATTCAAGGTGTGGTGCAAGTGCTGAATAACATGTCTGCATCATCACCGCAGGTTGTAGCCTATGTCAGGTATTTGGTGTTGATATGTTTGAAAAGCAATATTAATTTCACGCAAATCACATACCGGGGGTAAGGAGGTGGTGGCGGATACATTGTCCAGTTTCAGGTGGATGTTTCTGACATTTCCCACCGGGAGGAGGAGGAAAAGAAAAAAATAATTAAAAAAATAATAATAAAAATAAATAAATAAATAAAAATAAATAAATAAATAATAATAAAAAAATAAAAAATAAAAATTTCCAGGGTGAAGACTGCCCTCCGTTTCTTTGCCAGATGGGGAGCAGTTAGAGGGCATCAATGATTTGGTGAGGAGATTGTTGTTGCAGAAGACATGGCACCGTAGAGCAAGCAGTGAAAGGGTTGGATCGAGTTTTAAAGGGACAGAGAGTAGGGCAGAATGTTGTTTTCAAAAAGCTACTGAAGTTCGGCGTTAAGGCAATAAAGAAAGGACAGCTTGGAACTATTTAGCGGTATTTCATATTTTGCTCGGTTAAAGGAGAGGAGGACTGGGCTAAACAATTCGTGGTGAGAAATCTTGACAGCAGAGTACAAGTAGGAGATAAGATGGAGCTGATAACAATCTTTGTAGGGCAGCATTTGTTTTAGTTTTTAAGCTGCCCTAAGGATTGAGGAAACAATTGCTCTAGGTGCCCATGGTGGGGAAGTATGCCAGTGGTATGTATGAGGGGATACTTGGAGGCGACCTTGATTATCAATTCAAAATGGTTCCGCAGCAGGCCACGGAGGGGCTTGGTGAAAGGGGAGTTACATTGCCCCCATTCTTTCAGATAGGAGCTGCTAGTACTGAGGCAGAATTGGGTTACCCAAAGGACCGAATTAAAAAGATGGGGAGATGGAAATGGGAAGATATAGGAGATATGTGAGGTCATTAAAGAAATGAAGGGAAAACTTATGGGGAACAATTGTTTTGTTTTAATAATAATAATTGTTCCTTTTTTCTTTTGTATCTTTTCAGTTCGGGTACACTTTGTGTGTGTGTGTGCATTACAGTTAATAGTTTTCCATTTTGTTATTTTGCAGGACACGCAATGAGAGTGCGGATCCTGAGACACTCCTATGTGCACCGGATGGGAGTCATGCTGCTGGCACCAAGAGAGGAGCGAAACCGGGGTGCAGCGTAATTGAAGTAGGGATTAGATGGATAGGGAAGCAAGGTAGGGGGTGGCAGTTAGGAATAGCAAAGACATCCAGAGAAAGTGGGGTAAGCCAGATATTATGGTACTACATTTAGGGGACAGCTTAGAGAAGAGATAGGTATTGTGAGTGGGGAAATAGCGGCCTGGCACGTGGGGATGCAATGGTAGGGGGAGGTCTGCAAGGTACGGGCAGTGTTGGTTTCGTTCGACCAAGCTCAGGTGCCTTCCTGTTTGCAGATTCTCTCGGCCTGCTATTTGCAATATAAAGAGACCCCTGAGTAGACGCGTGGTCACGCTACTAGCCATATGGGGCCGCTATTTCTGGGCAATATGTGTGGTGCATTGCATTTGCCGATGTTATCTGGCAATGTTTGGAGCACCCCGAAATAGGAGCAAGAAGTGAGGAGTTCATTGAAGGAGTGATAAGGCTGGGAACACACTCTTCATTGAAGGCGCGATAAGGACCTTTGTGGGTAAGAGGAAAGGTCACGGGTTTTATTGGTGGCAGTAAAAAGGGTCCTATTTTGGTGGCGGTGAAATAGGCGCCTGGCACGTGGAGAGGCGATAGTGGGGGGAGGTCTGCAGGGTACGGGGTGAGTGTGGTTCGTACGGCCAAGCTCAGGTGCCTTCCTGGTTTGCAGACGTGTGGTCATCCTGCTTAGCCACGTGGGGCGCTATTTCTGGGCAATGCTTGTGGTGGCATTGCAGTTGCCAGTGTTATCTGGCTGCCAGTGTGATCTGGTGTAGCGTATTTGGCATACGAGAATCGATAATAATAATTCTGCCTTAGAGCCAAAGAATTTGGCCTTAAGTAATAAAAGACGTGACCTTTTCAAAATGCCAATACTTTGTTGTGTTTTCATTTATGGGGAAAGGAGGGGGGAAGAGGGGGTGAAGGGTGTTTAGTTGGTTTAAAAAGGTAACTTACATGGGAGAAGTTGTAAGAAGAGAATAGGGGTGTAATTCTTATGTATCGGTAAAATGATTCAACCCCCCAGCATATCAATTAATTCATTCCTCTCTACCCAGCATTCCAATTAATTTATTTTGCTCTCTCCCCAGCATACCAATTAATTTATTTTGTGCTCCCCCAGCATACCAATTAATTTATTTTGCTCGCCCCAGCATTCCAATTAATTTATTTTGTGCTCCCCCCAGCATTCCAATTAATTTAATTTGCTCTCCCCAGAATTCCAATTAATTTATTTTGTGCTCCCCAAGCATACCAATTATTTATTTTGTGCTCCCCAGCATACCAATTAATTTATTTTCTCTCCCGAGCATTCAATAATTTATTTTTGCCCCCCCAGCATTCCAATAATTTATTTTGCTCTCCCCAGCATTCCAATTAATTTATTTTGTGTCCCCCAACCAATTTAATATTTTGTGCTCCCCCAGCATACCAATTAATTTATTTTGTGCTCCCCCAGCATAAAAATTTATTTATTTTGTGCCCCCAGCATTCCAATTAATTTATTTTGCTCCCTCCAGCATTCCAATTAATTTATTTTGCGCCCCCCCAGCATTCCAATTAATTTATTTTGCCCCCCAGCATTCCAATTAATTTATTTTGTGCCCCCCAGCATTCCAATTAATTTATTTTGTGCTCCCCCAGCATTCTAATTAATTTATTTTGTGCCCCCCTAGCATTCCAATTAATTTATTTTGTGCCCCCCCAGCATTCCAATTAATTTATTTTGTGCTCCCCCAGCATTCCAATTAATTTATTTTGTGCCCCCCCAGCATTCCAATTAATTTATTTTGTGCTCCCCCAGCATTCCAATTAATTTATTTTGCTCTCCCCAGCATTCCAATTAATTTATTTTGCTCTCCCCAGCATTCCATTTTAATTTATTTTGTGCCCCCCAGCATTTCCAATTAATTATTATTTTGCCTCCCCCAGCATTCCAATTAATTTATTTTGTGCCCCCCTGCATTCCAATTAATTTATTTCACCCCCAGCATTCCAATTAATTTATTTCACCCCCAGCATTCCAATTAATTTATTTTGTGCCCCCCCAGCATTCCAATTCATTTATTTTGCTCCCTCCAGCATTCCAATTCATTTATTTTGCGCCCCCCCAGCATTCCAATTAATTTATTTTGTGCCCCCAGCATTCCAATTAATTTATTTTGTGCTCCCCCAGCATTCCAATTAATTTATTTTGTGCGCCCCCAGCATTCCAATTAATTTATTTTGTGCCCCCCCAGCATTCCAATTAATTTAATTTGTGCTCCTCCAGCATTCCAATTAATTTATTTTGCTCTCCCCCAGCATTCCAATTAATTTATTTTGCTCTCCCCCAGCATTCCAATTTTAATTTATTTTGTGCCCCCCCAGCATTCCAATTAATTTATTTTGCGCTCCCCCCAGCATTCCAATTAATTTATTTTGTGCCCCCCTGCATTCCAATTAATTATTTCACCCCCAGCATTCCAATTAATTTATTTCACCCCCAGCATTCCAATTCATTTATTTTGCGCCCCCCCAGCATTCCAATTCATTTATTTTGCTCCTCCAGCATTCCAATTCAATTATTTTGCGCCCCCCCAGCATTCCAATTAATTTATTTGTGGCCCCCAGCATTCCAATTAATTTATTTTGTGCCCCCAGCATTCCAATTAATTTATTTTGCCCCCAGCATTCCAATTAATTTATTTTGTGCCCCCCAGCATTCCAATTAATTTATTTTGCTCTCCCCCAGCATTCCAATTAATTTATTTTGTGCCCCCCCAGCATTCCAATTAATTTATTTTGCGCCCCCCCAGCATTCCAATTAATTTATTTTGCTCCCCCCAGCATTCCAATTAATTTATTTTGCTCTCCCCCAGCATTCCAATTAATTTTATTTTATTGTGCCCCCCAGCATTCCAATTAATTTATTTTGCTCTCCCCCAGCATTCCAATTAATTTATTTTGTGCCCCCCCAGCATTCCAATTAATTTATTTTGCGCCCCCCCAGCATTCCAATTAATTTATTTTGCTCCCTCCAGCATTCCAATTAATTTATTTTGCTCTCCCCCAGCATTCCAATTAATTTATTTTGCTCTCCCCCAGCATTCCAATTAATTTATTTTGCTCTCCCCCAGCATTCCAATTAATTTATTTTGCTCTCCCCCAGCATTCCAATAAAAAATTTTGTGCCCCCCCAGCATTCCAATTAATTTATTTTGCTCTCCCCCAGCATTCCAATTAATTTATTTTGCTCTCTCCCCAGCATACCAATTAATTTATTTTGTGCTCCCCCAGCATACCAATTAATTTATTTTGCTCTACCCAGCATTCCAATTAATTTATTTTGTGCTCCCCCCAGCATTCCAATTAATTTAATTTGCTCTCCCCAGCATTCCAATTAATTTATTTTGCTCTCCCGAGCATTCCAATTAATTTATTTTGTGCTCCCCCCAGCATTCCAATTAATTTAATTTGCTCTCCCCAGCATACCAATTAATTTATTTTGCTCTACCCAGCATTCCAATTAATTTATTTTGTGCTCCCCCCAGCATTCCAATTAATTTAATTTGCTCTCCCCAGCATTCCAATTAATTTATTTTGCTCCCCCCAGCATTCCAATTAATTTATTTTGCTCTCCCGAGCATTCCAATTAATTTATTTTGTGCTCCCCCCAGCATTCCAATTAATTTATTTTGCTCTCCCCAGCATTCCAATTAATTTATTTTGTGCTCCCCCAGCATTCCAATTAATTTATTTTGTGCTCCCCCCAGCATACCAATTAATTTATTTTGTGCTCCCCCAGCATTCTAATTAATTTATTTTGTGCCCCCCAGCATTCCAATTAATTTATTTTGTGCGCCCCCAGCATTCCAATTAATTTATTTTGTGCCCCCCCAGCATTCCAATAATTTAATTTGTGCTCCCTCCAGCATTCCAATTAATTTATTTTGCTCTCCCCCAGCATTCCAATTAATTTATTTTGCTCTCCCCCAGCATTCCAATTTTAATTTATTTTGTGCCCCCCAGCATTCCAATTAATTTATTTTGCGCTCCCCCAGCATTCCAATTAATTTATTTTGTGCCCCCCTGCATTCCAATTAATTTATTTCACCCCCCAGCATTCCAATTAATTTATTTCACCCCCAGCATTCCAATTCATTTATTTTGCGCCCCCCAGCATTCCAATTCATTTATTTTGCTCCCTCCAGCATTCCAATTAATTTATTTCACCCCCAGCATTCCAATTCAATTATTTTGCGCCCCCCAGCATTCCAATTAATTTATTTTGTGCCCCCAGCATTCCAATTAATTTATTTTGTGCTCCCCAGCATTCCAATTAATTTATTTTGTGCCCCCCAGCATTCCAATTAATTTATTTTGTGCCCCCAGCATTCCAATTAATTTATTTTGCTCTCCTCCAGCATTCCAATTTTAATTTATTTTGTGCCCCCCCAGCATTCCAATTAATTTATTTTGTGCCCCCAGCATTCCAATTAATTTATTTTGTGCCCCCCAGCATTCCAATTAATTTATTTTGCTCTCCCCCAGCATTCCAATTAATTTATTTTGTGCCCCCCCAGCATTCCAATTAATTTATTTTGCGCCCCCCCAGCATTCCAATTAATTTATTTTGCTCGCTCCAGCATTCCAATTAATTTATTTTTGCTCTCCCCCAGCATTCCAATTAATTTATTTTGCTCTCCCCCAGCATTCCAATTAATTTATTTTGCTTTCCCCCAGCATTCCAATTAATTTATTTTGCTCTCCCCCAGCATTCCAATTAATTTATTTTGCTCTCCCCCAGCATTCCAATTAATTTATTTTGCTCTCCCCCAGCATTCCAATTTTAATTTATTTTGTGCCCCCCCAGCATTCCAATTAATTTATTTTGTGCCCCCCTGCATTCCAATTAATTTATTTTGTGCCCCCCTGCATTCCAATTAATTTATTTCACCCCCAGCATTCAGCAATTCAATTTATTTTGTGCCCCCCCAGCATTCCAATTCATTTATTTTGCTCCCTCCAGCATTCCAATTCATTTATTTTGCGCCCCCCAGCATTCCAATTAATTAATTTTGTGCCCCCCTGCATTCCAATTAATTTATTTCACCCCCCAGCATTCCAATTAATTTTTTTCACCCCCAGCATTCCAATTCATTTATTTTGCGCCCCCCAGCATTCCAATTAATTTATTTTGTGCCCCCAGCATTCCAATTAATTTATTTTGTGCTCCCCAGCATTCCAATTAATTTATTTTGTGCACCCCAGCATTCCAATTAATTTATTTTGTGCTCCCCCAGCATTCCAATTAATTTATTTTGTGCCCCCCAGCATTCCAATTAATTTATTCTGCTCTCCCCAGCATTCCAATTATTTATTTTGTGCCCCCCCAGCATTCCAATTCATTTATTTTGTGCTCCCCCAGCATTCCAATTAATTTATTTTGTGCCCCCCCAGCATTCCAATTAATTTATTTTGTGCTGCCCCAGCATTCCAATTAATTTATTTTGTGCCCCCAGCATTCCAATTAATTTATTTTGTGCCCCCCAGCATTCCAATTAATTTATTTTGTGCCCCCAGCATTCCAATTAATTTATTTTGCTCTCCCCCAGCATACCAATTAATTTATTTTGCGCCCCCCCAGCATAACAATTAATTTATTTTGCTCTCCCCCAGCATTCCAATTAATTTATTTTGCTCCCTCCAGCATTCCAATAAATTTTTTTGTGCCCCCCCAGCATTCCAATTAATTTATTTTGCTCCCTCCAGCATTCCAATTAATTTATTTTGTGCTCCCCCAGCATTCCAATTAATTTATTTTGCTCTCCCCCAGCATTCCAATTAATTTTTGGACCCCAGCCTAAGAGCACCTAGTTTTTAGAGGAGGAAAACAGGAAAAAAAATATTCTGAATCAAATAGTGTAATAATGGATACTGCCCCAGCTCCTCTCATGAATATACTGCCCCAGCTCCTCTCATGGATATTGCCCCAGCTCCTCTCATGGATATTGCCCCAGCTCCTCTCATGGATATACTGCTCCAGCTCCTCTCATGGATATACTGCCCCAGCTCTCTCATGGATATACTGCCAGCTCCTCTCATGGATATACTGCCCCAGCTCCTCTCATGGATATACTGCCCCAGTTCCTCTCATGGATATACTGCCCCAGTTCGTCTCATGGATATTGCCCCAGCTCCTCTCATGGATATACTGCCCCAGCTCCTCTCATGGATTTTGCCCAAGCTCCTCTCATGGATTTTGCCCCAGCTCCTCTCATGGATATACTGCCCCAGCTCCTCTCATGGATTTTGCCCCAGCTCCTCTCATGGATTTTGCCCCAGCTGCTCTCATGGATATTGCCCCAGCTCCTCTCATGGATATACTAACCCAGCTCCTCTCATGGATATTGCCCCAGCTCCTCTCATGGATATACTGCTCCAGCTCCTCTCATGGATATACTGCCCCAGCTCCTCTCATGGATATACTGCCCCAGCTCCTCTCATGGATATACTGCCCCAGCTCCTCTCATGGATATACTGCCCCAGTTCCTCTCATGGATATACTGCCCCAGTTCGTCTCATGGATATTGCCCCAGCTCCTCTCATGGATATACTGCCCCAGCTCCTCTCATGGATTTTGCCCAAGCTCCTCTCATGGATTTTGCCCCAGCTCCTCTCATGGATATACTGCCCCAGCTCCTCTCATGGATTTTGCCCCAGCTCCTCTCATGGATTTTGCCCCAGCTGCTCTCATGGATATTGCCCCAGCTCCTCTCATGGATATACTAACCCAGTTCCTCTCATGGATATTGCCCCAGCTCCTCTCATTGATATACTGCCCCAGCTCCTCTCATGGATATACTGCCCCAGCTCCTCTCATGGATATACTGCCCCAGCTCCTCTAATGGATATACTGCCCCAGCTCCTCTCATGGATATACTGCCCCAGCTCCTCTAATGGATATACTGCCCCAGCTCCTCTCATGGATATACTGCTCCAGCTCCTCTCATGGATATACTGCTCCAGTTCCTCTCATGGATATACTGCCCCAGCTTCTCTCATGGATATACTGCCCCAGCTCCTCTCATGGATATACTGCCCCAGCTTCTCTCATGGATATGCCCCAGCTCTTCTCATGGATTTTGCCCCAGCTCCTCTCATGGATATTGCCCCAGCTCCTCTCATGGATTTTGCCCCAGCTCCTCTCATGGATATGCCCCAGCACATGGATACTGCCCCCAGCTCATGGATATGCCCCAGCTCATGGATAATGCCCCAGCACATGGATAATGCCCCAGCTCACACATGGATATGCCCCAGCTCACACATGGATATGCCCCAGCTCATGGATAATGCCCCAGCTCACACATGGATATGCCCCAGCTCACACATGGATATGCCCCAGCTCATGGATAATGCCCCCAGCTCATGGATATGCCCCAGCACATGGATATGCCCCAGCTCACACGTGGATATGCCCCAGCTCATGGATAATGCCCCAGCACATGGATATGCCCCAGCTCATGGATATGCCCCAGCTCATGGATATGCCCCAGCTCAAACATGGATACTGCCCCAGCTCAAACATGGATATGCCCCAGCTCATGGATATGCCCCAGCAGCTCATGGATATGCCCCAGTTTATGGATATGCCCCAGCTCATGGATATGCCCCAGCAGCTCATGGATAATGTCCCCAGCTCACCTCCTGCCGCCGCCGCGTGTTCAGCTCCCTCTGAGCGTGCGTCCGGCAGCATGGAGCTTGGGCACTCGCCTGGGGGAGCCAGGTGACCAGTAGGGATGAGCCGAACACCGCCCGAGTTCGGTTCGGGCCCGAACCCGAACTTCCCATATGTTCGGGTCCGAACCCGAACCCGAACTCGAACTCCATGCAAGTCAATGGGGCTGAAAATTCGGTTTTTAGAGTGCCCTCCAAGCATAGGCGTCTCTACGGGGAGCAAGGGGGGCAATTGCCCCCCCTAGGTTATTCCTTGCCCCCCCATGTGCCCCCCCACCAAAAATCAACATCCAGCTTCCCACACTTTTTCGGACCACGGTATCTCCGTTGCTATGCATCGTATATGGACATTCTAGGTGTCATTGGAAAGGGCAGATTCTGGCCTTTCCAATGATACCCAACATGACCATATTCAGTGTAAAGTAAAAGTCATAAAACATTAAATAAAAACGTGCACTTAAACGTAAACATTTTCACAGGGTTGAAATGGCTCAGCAGTGAAGTGGTTAATGTTCAGACTATACATTATATTGTGTATTACGTTAGTTTTTGCCTTGGTTCTAGTTGTATATTAAGGGTTAATGGCAGGCTTCATTCCTCATAGTATACATTTTATTTTTTCATTGATTAATGGCATTTTAGGGGTTAATGGGTTGGCTACATGCCTCAAAGTGTATTAATTTCATGTATTACCTTGATCAATTGCATGTTAGGGGTTAAGGGGTAGCTAATTGCCACATTGTTTATTGTTTTTATTGTATTTCCCTGGGTTTATGGCATTTTAGGGGTTATTATGGAAGTTAGAATCTAAAGGGTCTATTCATTTTTAGATCCTCTGCTTTTCGTCACATTTCGGGGAATTTATTTCGCCGAAAATAAGGTGAATTCCCTATTTAGCGAATGGTCACTGTATATTTCTAAAAGTGGAGTCAATGAAGCAGCAATCAGACATTCAGCGAAAACTGCCGAATTGCAGCAAATAAAATATTGAATTTAAGTATCCGGTTAGTGCAACAAAAAGGCATCATTGCGTCACATTACTCTTTGCATCACATTACTCTGGGGTTTTGGAATCTTATTTATATATACTTCTTTAGGGCACTATTACCTGGTGTTGGCTAACCCTTGCGTCAGCATGGTTTTGCGTTAGCGCCAGGTTAATCGAGTCTAGCGAAGCGGAAGAGGGGGTTCCCACTATATGGCGCTCCTCGCAAGAGAATGGGTGGATCTGTCTGCAATCGAGTCTAGCGCCTGACCAACAGATTGTTTGCCTCCTGCTACAAACAGGAAAAATCACTTAGCGCGTTGCTATTAGCGTTTTGTACCACAAGCTTACTGTACTTTCCGCGTCCTTTTCTTAACATGGGGAGCGCTAGAGATCTTAGCTTTTGCAGCTAACAGATCACTTGGTGCCGGCGCTAATTTTTTGAGGGGCGCTAATTGCAACATTTTACCTACTGCTCAACCCTGGTGCTAACTCCAAAAAAACAGGTCCTCGCCCAAAATTAACAGACAATTAATAGGCAATGTAAAGGAATGTAGCACAGGTGTTTTCTTGGCCCCATATGCCATAGTAATGGATCTGGTCAGCAATGTTGTTGCTGTTGCAGTCGGCTCTATTATAAATATATCCTTTATCCATATATATCCTAATTCTAATATATTGCCTAATTTTAAACATTTTATGCTGGGGGTTATTCATAGAATGGAAGCGGTTGATTATTAGGGTGACCGTGTGGACCATATTTAAAGGGACACATCAATAAGTCTTGCCCTGAAACATGTAATTTTTATATGCTGCAGCAGGGAAATTTGTGTCGCTCACCTGGCCTTCCTTTTCGATCTGTTAAATTCAGTGTAAGGATTCTACATGCTGTTGGGAGGCATTTATCATGCAATGCCCATCAGCCTTAATATATGTGTGCATCAAAACATAGATGATATGACCACCGTGGAGGATTTTAATAATGCAGGGGTGAGAGGTTATTCACTAGATATGTTCATATTCAATCTTGTGAGGGCGGGGGATAGGTATGACCCGGCACTCTGCACTGGAAAAAAAACAGCTCTATCCTGTACACAACCGCATTAGTTTCCCTAGCGTGCGCTAAACGACTTTGTTCATGGACTACCGCGGACAAGGTGATCGTTAGTAGGTCGTCAGGCACTACGTTTTAGCGACTCGCACTAAATTTTTCCTTTAGTGATGGTGTTTTAGTTCACACCAGGTGACAGGGCGCTTAGTTTTATTCAGTGATATGATTTACTGGGGAAAATTATTAGTGCCCCCCAGTTTTGACTGTGGTATCCTATGTGCCCCCCCTAAATATTGTTCCTAGAGTCGCCACTGCCTCCAAGAGGGCATATATGCTAGATATTTGCCATAAAAGGTGTATGGGGGTCTGGGTAGTGCCCTGGGGGACAGGAAACAAGGACAAAAAGTTTTAAAAAAAAGTTTTTAAAGGGACAGTGAGTTTTCCTTGAAATAAGGGTTAAAAATAAAAACGAAAAATTCCTTCAAATATCGTGCCTAGGAGGTCCCCATAACCTGCCTGTGAAGTGGTGGATTTCTAGGATGTATAGAAACACTTAAAAACAAAAAAATGACGTTTCAAATTATGGTAAACAGTTTTCCTTTAATCTATCCATAAACAACTGCTTGGGGCGGCAGTCTGTATGAAAAGAGGAGACATTTTCGGACACGCAGAACAAGTTTACTGATTTTTTGGCGGTGAAAAGCAGGAGAATGGAAACTTCTAGACCAAAAAGCCGATTTGGAAAGTGAGATAAATGGGAGAATTTTTCTGGTTCGGCTATTTTGACCTAGTATTTTCTCTTCAGTCATTCTCCTGAGTTTCACCTTTCTCTGAATAACCCTGTCAGGGTTATTCAGAGAGCGGTGAAGAGCAGGAGAATGACTGGAGAATGGAAAATTCTAGGTCAAAATAGCCAAACCAGAAAAATTCTCCCATTTAGGCTAGGGTCAGATTAGCGAATTTTTAACGTGCGTTTAGGCGCACTTAATCACGGCCGAACTAGCAGCAAATGACGGGCAATGACAGCCAATATACGAAGTACAGTCGCACGAAAGTCCGGCTGCGCAACGCAAGTGGAAAATGAACGCATTTTTTCGAGAACGCAGAACCGCTAGTACGGACGTACAGAGTGCGCTGCGTCCGCTAGCGGTGTGTGTGCGTGATTTGGAGACGTCAGACCCTGCTCATGTCCGGCCAACATAACGTCCAGACACCCAAAGTTTCCTGGTTTGGATCCGTAAAAAATCATGCACAAAAATGCGCATCGTATCCTTACCTACAAAACCCTCACTAACTCAGCGCCCCACTACCTGTCCTCACTAATCACCAAATACACCCCAGCCCGCTCCCTAAGGTCAAACAGTGACCTGCGCCTAGCTTCTCCCCGCATCACCTCTTCCCATGTAAGGCTAGGGTCAGACGAACGCATTTTTATGTTGTCTGTGAAAAAGTGCGTTCGAACGAATGGAAGCATTTTTTCACAGAATACGTGATAGTGGTCATACTATGCGCATCTTCGTCCGTGATTTTGTACGGATCATCAATAAAACACTTTTTGGGTCTGGACGTTATGTTGGCCGGACATTAGCAGCGTCTGACGTCTCCCAATCACGCACACACGCCGCTAGCGGACGCAGCGCACTCTGTACGTCAGTACCTGCGGTTTCACGTTCTCGAAAAAATGCGTTCATTTTCCACTTGCGTTGCGCAGCCGGACTTTTGTGCGGCCGTACTTCGTATATTGGCCGTCATTGCCCGGCATCTGCTGCTAGTGCGGCCGTGATTAAGTGCGGCTGCACGCGCGTTCGCACTGCCTCAGTCTGACCCTAGCCATAGACTGCAGGATTTCTCACGCGCAGCCCCCACTCTCTGGAACGCTCTCCCTCGTGCTGTCAGACTTTCCCCTAACTTCTCTTCCTTCAAACGCTCCCTTAAAACATTCCTATTTAGGGAAGCCTACCACCCAACTCACTGACGCAACCATCAATCACTCTCACCTTACAGTCCTCTCCTCCTGTTTCCAACCCCAACCCTCCCAGATTGTGAGTTCCTACGGGAATAGGGCCTCATCTCCTCCTGTACTGTTTGTCAAATGTTGTTCAATGTATTGTAACCCTGTCTATACTGTGCTTATTGTACAGCGCTGCGGAATATGCTGGCGCTTTATAAATAAAGAATAATAATAATAATAATAATCGTATGACCGTTTTCGCGCATTCCGTGAAAAAATACAGCAATGCGTTCGGACGCACTTTTTGACGGTCGCTGTGAAAAATGCGTTAGTCTGACCCTAGCCTTATCTCACTTTCCAAATCGGCTATTTGGTCCAGATTGTTCTTTTTTTCCTGCCATTCTCCTGGTTTTCACCTTTCTCTTTACAACCCTGAGGGAGAGGTGAAAGCCAGGAGAACTGGCAGGAGAAGAGAACAATCTAGACCAAATAGCCGATTTGGAAAGTGAGATAAATGGGAGAATTTTTCTGGTTTGGCTATTTTGACCTAGAATTTTCACTTCTCCAGTCATTCTCCTGCTTTTCACCGCTCTCTGAATAACCCTGTGAATGTTTAATCCCGAGGTGAAAAATAACATTGCTTTAGATGTGAAAAGCGGGCAATGAGGAAATTTTGTATTTTTTCACACAGCAGTTAAGGCTAGGGTCAGACGAGCGTGATTTCTACGGACTGTACGTCATTGCACACGGACGTACGTCAGTACGGAAGACGCAGTAGTGGTCACACAGTCCGCTTTTTTCACTGACGTTTATTTTTTGACGGATGTAGGAGGAAAAATAAATTAAAAAGCAAAACCATTTTGTCCGTGAAAAATGCTGGACGTATAAATGCAGTCCGTCTGACCACGTTCCATCACTCACACACAAAGCTATGCAGACGTTGCGGACGCAGCACACTTTGTGCGGCCGTTCTAGGGGATGTACGTTCTTGCCTGCCTTGCGTCCGTGGGCCACGGCCGTTGTGCGTCCGCAGTTCAGTGCGGACGTACTTCATGTGTCGGGCTCCAATGGGCTTTCTGTCATGCTATCACGGACGTACTTTTAGGCGCAATCACGGACGTGAACACTACGCTCGTCTGACCCCAGCCTAAATGCAGCATATTAGGAAGTTTTAGGAGGGAAATTACTCACTCAGAACAGAAGCAGACACCCCACACCTTCATTCTACATAAAATGTATCAAATTGATTAGACCAGACTAAAACATATGTTGTTGTTATGCCGTTTGAAAAAAAAAGAAGGTAATTTAGAGGTGAGAATCTTTGCACCTAGACATTAGTTTTTAATTCAATATCTAATAAACCGTTGCTTATAATATTATAAGCATTTTTTTATACTTTTTTCAAAATTTCATTTTTTTTCCGAACTCGAACCGAACACACCCAAAAAGTTCAAAGTTCGCGAACGTTCGAACTGCCAAAGTTCGAGCCGAACTCCGAACCGTCCGAACCCGAACAGCTCATCCCTAGTGACCAGCCGCGATCTCGCGAGAACTTGGCTGGTGACGTGGTTCCCCCAGGCGAGCGCCGAAGCTCCATAACTTCGGACGCTCGCTGGGAGCGATCACTGCACCGGCGCAGTATTCGCTCCATAAGACGCACCCACTTTTCCCCCCACTTTTTGGGGGGAGAAAAGTGCATCTTATGGAGTGAAAAATACGGTAATTTATTTTGCTCTCTCCCCCAGCATACCAAATAATTTATTTTGCTCTCCCCCCCAGCATAACAAATAATTTATTTTGCTCTCCCCCAGCATAACAATAAATTTAATTTGTGCTCCCCAGCATAGCAATTAATTTATTTTGCTCTCTCTCCCCAGCATAACAATTAATTTATTTTGTGCCCCCCAGCATTCCAATTAATTTATTTTGCGCTCCCCCAGCATAACAATTAATTTATTTTGTGCTCCCCCAGCATAAAAATTTATTTATTTTGTGCTCCCCCAGCATAATAATTAATTTATTTTGCGCCCCCCCAGCATTCCAATTAATTTATTTTGCTCTCTCCCCAGCATTCCAATTAATTTATTTTGCGCTCCCCCAGCATAACAATTAATTTATTTTGTGCTCCCCCAGCATAATAATTAATTTATTTTGCGCCCCCCCAGCATTCCAATTAATTTATTTTGCTCTCTCCCCAGCATTCCAATTAATTTATTTTGTGCTCCCCCAGACATAATCAAGTGTCGACCGTCGACCCCTGCTGATGACGTCACGCCGGCTGCTCTCCCTTTTCTCTCGGCCTAGGCTGCCTTGCCGGGCTGCTGGCTATGTCGGCCGGCCGCACGGCAAGGGGGACTAGCGGCCGACCAGCCCAGGAGGCTAGCGGCCTACCGGGCAAATGCCCAGTTTGACCGATGGCCAGTCCAGGCCTGATTGTGGTAGAGATTCTCCCGCCGCTGATCGTGGAGACACATGCAATGTATGTGGTTTGTTGGAATCAATGATCATTAGTATGACATAAAGAGGGATATATATATTCAATATACGTATTTTTCGCTCCATAAGACGCACTTTTCTCCCCCCAAAAAGTGGGGGGAAAAGTGGGTGCGTCTTATGGAGCGAATGCCCCATGATATGCCCCAGCTCACCTGCCGCCGCTGCGTTCGGCTCCCTCTGAGCGTGCGTCCGGCAGCAAGGAGCTTGGGCACTCGCCTGGGGGAGCCACGTGACCGCGATCTCGCGAGATCGCGGTCACGTGGCTCCCCCAGGCGAGTGCCCAAGCTTCCTGCCGCCGGACGCACGCTCAGAGGGAGCCTAACGCGGCGGCGGCAGGTGAGCTGAGGCATATCCATGAGCTGCTGGGGCATATCCATGAGCGAGCTGGGGCATATCCATGTGCTGGGGCATATCCATGTGCTGGGGCATTATCCATGTGCTGAGACATATCCATAAGTTGGGGGCATATCCATAAATTGGGGGGCAAATCCATGTGCTGGGGCAAATCCATGAGCTGGGGCATATCCATAAACTGGGGGGCATATCCATAACTTGGGGGGCATATCCATAACTTGGGGGGCATATCCATAAACTGGGGGGCATATCCATAACTTGGGGGGCATATCCATGAGCTGGGGGACAGTATCCATGAGCTGGGGGCAGTATCCATGAGCTGGGGGCAGTATCCATGAGCTGGGGGCAGTATATCCATGAGAGGAGCTGGGGCAATATCCATTATTACACTATTTGATTTCCGAATATTTATTTTCCTGTTTTCCTCCTCTAAAAACTAGGTGCGTCTTATGGAGCGAAAAATATGGTACATATATAGTGGGACACATGGGATTCGCAGACAGAATGGTAAACGCTCCGGTGAACTTCTTTTGCGCATGTGAGGGTATGGAAAGGTCTCCAAGGCTTCACATGAGGGATGACAAGAGGGACTGGCAGAACCGGTTCCTCTCACAGCGCAGAACGCTCTGCAGAATGCATGAAATGGAGGAAAGGTGACGCTGCCTGCGGGAGAAAAAATGACACTTTATTAAAGGACCAAACCTCAGCAGATTCAAACAAATAACAAATAACTCCCAAAAAAAGTACCGGCTGGATGGAGTAGACATAACATCACTGCTCTATAACCATGGAGACTGCAGAGACGCAGGTTCGATCCTGGCAAGAGCACCTCTCCAGGAAGTGTCCTTGGGCAAGACACCTAACGGTACATACACGCCACCCAGGACATACTTGAAAACAAGAGAATCTCAATGTATCCTTCCTGGTAAAATACTTTGAGAAAAAAAAAAGTTGTGTGCAGCAGCCTACCATGAATTAAATAAGAATGGGGCAACTACGATACGGGCAGGGGCTGACTGACAACATTTGGCCCTGGGGTCAAGTATGACCCAGAAGCCCATAGTGTAGCAACTCAGGCCCTTGTGTATGAGCGTTATCACAGAGCTCCGCAGCAATTTAACTTACTCTCATACACAGCGCACATTACAGTGAGTTGTATTGCTGTAGAGCTCTGTGATACGCTCATACACACCGCACATTATTGTGCGTTTTATTACTGTGGAGCTCTGGTACGCTCAAACACACTGCACATTACTGTATCAGAGCTCCAAAGCAATAAAACTCACTCATACACACCGCATATGGATATATTGGCCCCAGCTCACACGGATATATATTGCCCCCAGCAGCTCACACATGGATAAATATTGGTCCCTGCAGCTCACACATGGAAATATATATTGCCCCCAGCAGCTCACACATGGAAATATATATTGCCCCCAGCAGCTCACACATGGAAATATATATTGCCCCCAGCAGCTCACACATGGATATACAGTGGCAAGAAAAATTATGTGAACCCTTTGGGATTACGTGGAGTTTTGCATGAATTGGTCATAAAATGTGCTCTGATCTTCATCTAAGTCACAACAATTTGAAAAACACAGTCTGTTAAAATAATACAACACAAACATTATATGTGTTTCATGTGTTTATTGAACATAACATGTAAACATTCACAGTGCAGGGTGGGAAAATTATGTGAACCCCTAGCCTAATGACTTCTCCAAGAGCTAATTGGAGCCAGGAGTGAGCCAACCTTGAGTCCAATCAGTGTGATATTATTGGATGTGTTGCTGAAAGCTGTCCTGCCCTTTAAAAACACCCACCAGTTTTCCGTTTACTGGTTTCAAGAAGCACTGCCTGATGTGAACCATGCCTCGCAGAAAAGAGCTCTCAGAAGACCTACGATCAAGAATTGTTGACTTGCATGAAGCTGGAAAGGGTTACAAAAGTATCTCCAAAAGCCTTGATGTTCATGTGACCACGGTAAGACAGACTGTCTACAAATGGAGAAAGTTCAGCACTGTTGCTACTCTCCCTAGGCGTGGTCGTCCTGTAAAGATGACAGCAAGAGCACAGCGCAGAATGCTTAATGAGGTAAAGAAGAATCCTAGAGTGTCAGCTAAAGACTTACAGAAATCTCTGGCACATGCTAACATTTTTGTTGACACATCTACAATAAGGAAAATATTAAACAAGAATGGAGTACATGGGAGGACACCACGAAGGAAGCCATTGCTGTCCAAAAAGAATATTGCAGCACGTTTGAAGTTTGCAAAAGAGCACCTGGATGTTCCACAGCACTACTGGCAAAATATTCTGTGGACAGATGAAACCAAAATTGAGATGTTTGGAAAAAACACACAACACTATGTGTGGAGAAAAAAAGGCACAGCACATCAACATCAAAACCTCAACCCCACTGTAAAACATGGCGGAGGGAGCATCATGGTTTGGGGCTGCTTTGCTGCCTCAGGGCCTGGACGGATTGTTGTCATTGATGAAAAATGAGTTCCAGAGTTTATCAAGACATTTTGCTGGAAAACGTAAGACCATCTGTCCGCCAACTGAAGCTCCGCAGAGGATGGGTGATGCAACAGGACAATGACCCAAAGCATACAAGTAATTCAACAAAAGAATGGCTTCAACAAAACAAAATACACCTTCTGGAGTGGCCCAGTCAGAGTCCTGACCTCAACCCGATTGAAATGCTGTGGCATGACCTTAAGAGAGCGATTCACACCAGACATCCCAAGAATATTGCTACACTGAAACAGTTTTGTGAAGAGGAGTGGTCCAAAATTACTCCAGATCGTTGTGCAGGTCTGATCTGCAACTACAGGAAACGTTTGGTTGAGGTTATTGCTGCCAAAGGAGGGTCAACCAGTTATTAAGTCCAAAGGTTCACATACTTTTTCCACCCTGCACTGTGAATATTTACATGTTCTGTTCAATAAAAACATGAAAACATATAATGTTTGTGTTGTATTATTTTAAGCAGACTGTGTTTTTCAAATTGTTGTGACTTAGATGAAGATCAGAGCACATTTTATGACCAATTCATGCAAAACTCCACGTAATCCCAAAGGGTTCACATACTTTTTCTTGCCACTGTATATATATATTGCCCCCAGCAGCTCACACATGGATATTTATATTGCCCCCAACAGCTCACATATGGATATATATTGCCCCAGCAGCTCACACATGGAAATATATATTTCCCCAGCTGCTCACACACGGAAATATAATTGCCCCCAGCTCACACATGGATATATATTGCCCCCAGCTCACACAGGGATATATATTGCCCCCAGCTCACCTCTGCTCTGCCAGGCCCTCCTGCTCAGTATTGCCGGCTGCCGCGTACTTCCTACGGCCGGCCGCCGGCTTGAAACTCTGCCGCTCACGTGGTTGCACCAGCCAGCCGCAATCTAGCGATCACGCGGCTGGCTGGTGGAACCCACATGAGCGGCGGAGTTTCAAGCCGGCAGCCGCTTGTGGGAAGCATGCGGCGGCCGGCAATATTGTGCAGGAGGGGCCTGGCAGAGGCGGCCCGGGTGGCACTTGTCCGGCTGCCCCCGGCCCAGTCCGCCCCTGGGTATGGGCGCCCGATCCAATGAGGTGTAAATACATAGGAGATGCCGAGAGTGTGGTTGTAGAGCGGTGACTAAGTGTCACGTTCACACTCGGTAACCATGGTGTGCATCCCTTGGGACAGACCTCTAGCCCTCCGATCCTTAGAATGGTCGGGACCTCTAACCCTATCACTCCCAGCCAGGGAGAACAGACACACCAGTAACAAAGAATATAACACAGCAGAGTACGTACTGGAGCTCAAAGGGTTAATCTTGTCCACAACTGGAGAGCAGACTGAGTAGGGCTTCTCAAGTATACACTTGCAGCAGGGGTCAGAATAAACATGATCACATACATAGTTGAGTTTAACACCATGCAGGGTTTTCATACGCTTTGGTTTGTCCACTCCACTTGAAGGATAAGCATGGAACACGTTGTGTATATGCAAGTACGGGGGTAGTGCCAAAGCATAAGATACAGGGTTCACCGTGCGCAAGACTTTATAGGGACCAATGTACCTGGGAGCCATCTTTATAGAAGCAGGAGTTTGATGTTCCTTGTGGACAGCCAGACTCTATCCCCCACAGTATATACTGGGGCAGGCTTTCTCCGTCTGTCTGCTTTTTCTTTCTGTTTTTTAATGTTGGCCTCCACCATAACCTCTTTGACGTTTTCCCATGTCCCCTTCAATGAGGCCAAATGCTCATCCAGAGCAGGTAACGCGGTCCCCTGAAAGTCAGAGGGGAGCATGGGAGGATCAAATCCATACACCGTATGAAAAGGTGAATGACCCGTGGTCTCACTGACTGCATTGTTCAAAGCAATTTCTGCCCAAGGCAAGAGATCTGACCATTCGTTCTGTTTTTCAGATACAAAACATCGTAGATACTGTTCAACATTTTGATTGGCTCTCTCAGCTGCGCCATTAGTCTGAGGACGGTAGGCAGAGGAGAAGCTTAATTGTATACCCAGATTCTCACAGAACCCTCTCCAGAACATGGATATGAACTGAGTACCTCTATCTGATACAATGCCCAGAGGGACAATATGAAGCCTGACTATATTGTGGACAAAGACTGGTACCAGTTCTATGGCGGATGGCAACGTGGCGAGAGGCACGAAATTAACCATCTTAGAGAACCTGTCAGAATCACTGTGTTACTGTAAGAGATAGATGAGCCCATGGTCTCTCAGGAACAGGTAACGGTTGTAGCAACCCTATTGGCAAGGTCTTAGGATATTTACTTCTACAGCATACCTCACAGGTAGCTAATTACTCCGTAACATCTTTCCGCATAACTGCCCACCAAAACTTATTTTCCAGAGTAGCTAGTGTTTTGGTAATACCCATATGCCCAAAAGGTTTGGTATCATGATATACCGACATAAAGAGTTTACCAGGTGGTTTCTCAGCGGGAGCGGTACCTTTTACGGACTGTAGTTTCTCCAGCAGAGGAGAAGAAACCGTGAGAAGGGTAGTGGCAAGGATCCTCTCTTGAGGAATAATGGTACTTTGATCAAAGACATGATATTCCTATGTTTCATGTTGCCTAGACAGGGCATCAGCCTTGACTTTTTTTGGAACCAGGACAGTAAGTAAGCAAAAAGTTAAAGCTGGAAAGAAATAGAGACCACCTAGCCTGTCTAGCATTCAGGCGTTTAGCATCCCCAATGTAAACCAGATTCTTGTGATCTGTTATGATTATTACGGGATCTTTGGAACCGTCCAACAGGTAACGCCATTCTTTCAGAGCTGCGACAACTGCAAGCAATTCCCTATTACCTATATCATAAATCTTCTCTACAGGTGTCATCTTCCTGGAGAAAAACCCACATGGATGCCATGGCTTTTTGGGACTCTCTCTCTGAGAGAGGACTGCGCCTATGCCAATCTCTGATGCGTTAACCTCATGCTCAAATGGCAAACCTGGCTCAGGATTTCACAGGACTGGTGCCGCGATGAACGCCTCTTTAAGCTTTTCAAAAGCCTGTACGGCTTGAGTGCGCCATAAGTGGTTCTGAGCACCCTTTTTAGTCATGGCTGTAATTGGAGCAACCACAGATGAGAAACCTTTTATGAATCTCCTGTAATAATTTGTGAACCCCAGAAAACTCTGAATTGCCTTTAACTCTTGAGGCAGTGGCCAATCCTTGATGGCAGAGAGTTTCTGAGGGTCCATCTCAAAGCCTTCAGTTGTGATTATATATCCCAGAAAGTGAACAGATGTGATATCAAATAAACTTTTCTCTAGTTTGCAATACAAGCCATTCTCGAGCATTCTTTTTAACACCGTTCGTACATGAACATGATGTATCTCCATGTCAGGAGTAGGGATGAGCCGAACTCCCCCGAGTTCGGTTCGCATTCGAACTCGAACTTTTCAAAAGTTCGAATTCGAACTCAATGCAAGTCAATGGGACTCAAAATTCGGTTTTTAGAGTGTCCTCCAAGAGGGCATATATGCAAGATATTTGCCATAAAAGGTGTATGGGGGTCCGGGTAGTGCCCTGGGGGACAGGAAACAAGGACAAAAAGTTAAAAAAAAAATCGTTTTTAAAGGGACAGTGAGTTTTCCATGAAATAAGGGTCAAAAATAAAAACGAAAAATTCCTTCAAATATCGTGCCTAGGAGGTCCCCATAACCTGCCCGTGAAGTGGCGGATTTCTAGGATGTATAGAAACATTTAAAAACAATGTCCGGGTCCAGGTAGTGCCCTGGAGGACAGTAAACAAGGACAAAAAGTTTTAAAAAAGAAGTTTTTAACCTCTTCACTGCTGACGACGTGTGGGACACGTCCTCAGTTACTCCCGCTGTATGCTGAGGAGGACGTGTCCCACACGTCATCAGCTTTGCGGGACCCCAGGCGGAGATACTCCCCTCTCTGTCCAGGGTCCCACGGCGTTCTGACTTCAGCGTCCTCAGATGCCGTGAGATGCCGTGTATAGAGATACTGATGGGGTTGTGTATAGAGATGCTGTTTGTATATAGAGATGCTGATGGGGTTGTGTATAGAGATGCTTTTTGTGTATAGAGATGCTGATGGGGTTGTGTATAGAGATGCTGTTTGTGTATGAAGATGCTGATGGGGTTGTGTATAGAGATGCTGTGAGGCTGTGTATAGAGATGCTGTGAGGTTGTGTATAGAGATTCTGATGGGGTTGTGTATAGAGATGCTGTTTGTGTATGAAGATGCTGATGGGGTTGTGTATAGAGATGCTGTGAGGCTGTGTATAGAGATGCTGTGAGGTTGTGTATAGAGATTCTGATGGGGTTGTGTATAGAGATGCTGTTTGTGTATGAAGATGCTGATGGGGTTGTGTATAGAGATGCTGTGAGGCTGTGTATAAAGATGCTGTGTATAGAGATGCTGTGTGGCTGTGTATAAAGATGCTGTGTATCTGTGTATAGAGATGCTGTGAGGCTGTGTATAGAGATGCTGTGAGGTTGTGTATAGAGATGCTGATGGGGTTGTGTATAGAGATGCTGTTTGTGTATAGAGATGCTGATGGGGTTGTGTATAGAGATGCTGTTTGTGTATAGAGATGCTGATGGGGTTGTGTATAGAGATGCTGTGAGGCTGTGTATAGAGATGCTGTGAGGTTGTGTATAGAGATGCTGTGAGGTTGTGTATAGAGATGCTGTGTATAGAGATGCTGATGGGGCTGTGTATAGAGATGCCTTGCGGCGCCGAAGTGCGGCCTAGCTCCGGTGGGGGGCCGCCATCTTGGATGGCGGCTCCACCGCCGGGTCCCCCCCTCACTGCATGACGTCCTCACGCATAGCGTGATGACGTCAGATAGCCGGGGAACCCCTAGCTGCCCGGAATCCCCTGGTGGAGATAGGGGGTTCATTTGAACCCCGATATCTCCAGAACTGTGGCAGCTACGGGGTCAATCGAAAGGCCTGAGCATGATACCCAACATAACCAGGTATAAAGTAAAAAAAAAAGAAAAGAAAAAACATGTATTTTTTTTGTGTGTTATTTTTATTAATGCAGCAATATTGTTCACATTTCAATTATAATGTGAACAATGATGCTGCACTAATGATTTTTTTCTATGGGGTGCGTTTGCTATAAATCACGTAATTCCCCCCACAAAATGTAACAAGTCCCCATTTCTAATTTTTGTACAAGCGCACCCCATAGAAAACATAACCGCAAACGCTCATGTGCTAAAATGTGAAAAAAAAACACTTTACACACTGCAGATGATTAAAAATTCAATTTTTATTGCATTTTTTGTCATAATATACAGCCAGAACAGGACGTATACATATAAAAATGATATATTATGAAACTGCGGAGTCTGCCGGAAAGAACGATATCTAATATGTCTGCGTCATTTAATAAAATGTGGCTTCAAATCGCGTTTAAACATGAGAGAAAGCGGTAAAAAATGAGCTGAGCACACAGCAGTGAAATGCAGCATATCAGAGGAAGATTTAGTAGAGAAATTAACACTTCTCAGAAGCACAGGTGTTGTTTGATACATCCAGGGCCGGTGCTAGACTATTTTGCGCCCTAGGCAAGGCCAGCTACTTGCGCCCCCCCAAAAAAACACTGCACATTACTGTGGAGCTCTGTGATACCCTCATAAACACTGCACATTACTGCCCCCAGCACACATGGGTATATAATGCCCCAGCACACATGGATATATATTGCCCCCAGCACACATGGATATATATTGCCCCCAGCTCACATGATTATATATGGCCCCAGCACACATTGGTATATATTGCCCCAGCACACATGGTTATATATTGCCCCCAGCACACATGGGTATATAGTGCCCCCAGCTCACACAAGGGTATATAGTGCCCCACAGCTCACACATGGGTATATAATCTCCACCCAGCTCACACATGGGTATATATTTCCCCCCAGCCTCACACATGGATATTTAGTGCCCCCCAGCTCACACATTGGTAATAATCTCCCCCAGCTCACACATGGGTATTTATTTGCCCCAGCTCACACATGGGTATTTAGTGCCCCCAGCTCACACATGGGTATTTAGTGCCCCCCAGCTCACACATGGGTATATATTCTCCCCAGCTCGCACATGGGTATTTATTTGCCCCCCAGCTCACACATGGGTATTTAGTGCCCCCAGCTCACACATGGGTATATAATCTCCCCCCAGGCCCCAGCTCACACATGGGTATTTATTTGCCCCCCCAGCTCACACATGAGTATTTAGTGCCCCCAGCTCACCTCCGCCGGCGTCTTCTCCAAGGCGAGCGGCCACTGACATGTAGCTTGGCCGCTCGCCAGAAACCACCTGTCCAGCGCAGAGGTCTCGCGAGAGGATCTCATGCGCTGGTCACGTGGTTCCGATCCCATACGAGCGGCCAAGCTGCAATCCAGCGGCCGCTCGCGTAGTGTGAGGGACGGCCAGCGCCCGGCTCCCAGATTACGGTGCTGATTGCCGGGATCTGGCGGCCGGCGCTGGGCCACTGATTTTTCGGTGGTCGGGCCCGGCTGCGCCCTAGGCGGGCACGGTGCTCTAGGCGGCCGCCTAGCTCGCCTAGTGGCAGGGCCGGCCCTGGATACATCTGGAGACACCACACCCTCAGTATAGTCTACATACATACAATGTATCAAATTGATTAGACCAGACTAAAAACACCTGTTGTTTACGCCGTTTGAAAAAACAGGTCATTTAGAGGTGAGAATCTTTGCACGTACACATTAGTTTTTAATTCAATATCTAAACCGTTGCTTATAATATTCTACAGTAAAGAGTCTCTTTATTTCTCAAATTTTTTTGTATTTTTTAAGCATTTTTTATACTTTTTTGCCAAAAATTTTTTGCAAGCTCGAACCGAACACGCTAAAAAGTCCGAAGTTCGCGAACTTGCGAACGGCCAAAGTTCGAATCGAACTCCGAACTGATCGAAGATAGACAATAACAAATACTTGCAAGAAGTCCCTTAGGACATCATTTATATAATATTGGAAAACTGCGGATGCATTACACAAACCAAATGTCACGGCTGGTCAGGATCGTTCTTGGATTCCGGCTGCAGAAGTCCATGCTCCTAGGCTAGTGAAGGCCTTCTATTTGGCGCACCCCCGTGCCCCTGGGGGTCGTCCAGTGGCCGCCCGTGGAGGGGGGGGTTCTGTCACGGCTGGTCAGGGGCTGGGGCGCCTGGCAGCAGATTCCTCGCTGCTCGCTGGCCAGGCGCCGAATGATGAACGCTACCGGGTGCGCTCACGTGGGACGCCGAGGGGCGGGGCCTGGCGTTATGACGCGGACCCGCCGGGTTTAAAGCCCAGTCTCACTACCATGCCGGTGCCCTGACGTGGTATTCACTTCCCGCAGAGCTCTTGTGTATTTTGGCGATTTCTGTATCTAACCTTGCTTCTGACAAACGAACCCTCCTGTGTATGACCCTTGGCATTGGCAAACGAACCCTCCTGTGTATGACCCTTGGCATTGGCAAACGAACCCTCCTGTGTATGACCCTTGGCATTGGCAAACGAACCCTCCTGTGTATGACCCTTGGCATTGGCAAACGAACCTCCTGTGTATGACCTTGGCATTGGCAAACGAACCCTCCTGTGTATGACCCCTGGCATTGGCAAACAAACCATTCTGTGTATAACCCCTGGTATTGGCATTTACTCTGCTCTTGGTTCTGCCCTTAACGTTGGTACCGAGGTCAGTCTATGTGGCACCCTAAGCACACATCAGATTTCCTCTGCTATAACTAAGGTCCTAGGGAGAACGTATACTCTGGTCTGTACCTCTGTCTGGTGTTTCCCTTTGTTTATCTATTACCTGGTTAATTGTCTATCTAGTTTTGCCGACCATTCAAGGATCGGAAGGGTAGAGAGCGATCCACATAAAGGGATCACTATCTTGGTAGTCAGAAGGATTCGTGACAATACCTATTCTGTACCTCTGTCTGGTGTTACCTCTTGTCTATCTATTGTCTGGTTAATTGTCTTTCTAGTTTTGCCGACCATTCAAGGATCGGAAGGGTAGAGAGCGGTCTGCGTAAAGGGACCACTATTTTGGTAATCAGAGGGATCCGTGACATTACGTCAGGGCCAATGGATCCCGCAGACCTCTCTAACCAGCTGGCACGTATCGCAGCCAGACAAGAGGAACAGGACCATAGGATGGACCAGATTTCTCTCGCTCTGCAAACCCTGTTAAATCGGTCCAATACAGGTACCTCAAACCCTCCAGATCCAGCATTACCTAGGGTCAGTTCCGTCTCCCCTGAGGGACATAGGCTTAGTATGAAGGCACCCCTACGCTATGATGGTACACCAAACTTATGCCGGGGTTTTTTGACTCAACTCGAGATCTTGTTTGAGAACAACCATGGTTCTTGTATGTCTGATAAAGCCAAAGTAGGATATCTGATTAATCATTTAACAGAAAAAGCTTTATTGTGGGCTACGCCGTTGTGGGAAAATAAGAAACCCATCATCTACGATTATGAGGGTTTTACCTCTGAGTTAAAACGTACCTTTGATCCCTCTAGAAGGGCTACCAATGCGGGTAGGTCTTTGTTTCACATCAAACAAGGCAATAAGAGGGTTGCAGACTATGCCATCGAGTTTAAGACTTTGACTTCTGAGGTGCTTTGGCCGAACGACGTTTTAACCTTAGCCTTTACCGAAGGTTTGAACGAGGCTTTTATGTTTGAGCTGGCTCCCTTAAAATTACCAGAGAATCTAGACCACCTGATAGATTTTTGTATAGCCATGGACGACCAAATTAGGGAAAGGAGACACCCCAGAGACAGACCCAGAAGGGTCTTGCCTCCTTTACCCTCATTACCCAGACGCACCAGTACGTCAGGTACCTCGGATAATGTGAGAACAGATTTACCAGTTGTTGAACCCATGCAAATAGGGAAAACGGGTATTTCAGAAGCAGAAAGAGCGCACAGAAGAGAAAAGGGGCTCTGCTTCTATTGTGCAGGGGCAGATCACTTCCGCCTTCAGTGTCCTCAGAGACCCAGGGTTAGTAGGGGTGAATATGGCAAACTGGGTCAAAGAACAGCCAATACCCAGGTTATTGGTTCTCTGTATGCCTCCTTTGTGGACAATGAAAAAAAAAAATCCAGGATTCTGTTACCAATCTCCCTAACCTGGGAGGGGGTTCACCTCAAGACTGAGGCGTTCTTAGACTCTGGGGCCTCAGGCAATTTCATGGATAAGAATTTTGCTGCCAAAAACCTCTTACCTCTGGTTCTAAAGAGAGACCTCTAATGGTGGAAGCCATAGATGGTAAACCCCTGTCATGCCCACATATCACTCACGACACTATCGATGTATGTATGAAAACAGGAATTTTGCACCAGGAAACAATAAGATTTCAAATCATTGAATCACCCTCATGTCCTGTCGTTCTTGGGTTTCCATGGTTAACAGAGCACAACCCGGTTGTCGATTGGGTCCAGAGAGACATAAAATGTTGGGGTCAAAGTTGTCAGTCTAAGTGCCTAGGCAGAGTTAATGTGATTGGTAGCCTCAATATTGCCACAGCCCCTCCTTTGTCCACAGAGGTCCCTGAATGTTACCTGGCATTAAAGGGTGTTCTCTAAAGCCAGGACTGAGGTCCTACCACCACATCGTCCATATGACTGTGCTATTGATTTACTCCCCGGTACGATGCCTCCTAGGGGTCACGTATACCCTTTATCACAAAAAGAGAACGACATTATGGAGGAATACATAAGGGAGAATCTGGAACGAGGATTCATTAGACGGTCCTCTTCTCCAGCAGGAGCAGGTTTCTTTTTTGTTTCCAAGAAAGAGGGAGATCTGCGACCTTGCATCGATTATAGAGGTTTGAATAGGATCACTATAAGGAATGCATATCCCATACCTCTCATAACAGAATTGTTCGACCGATTAAAAGGGGCCCGTGTCTATACGAAGCTCGATTTACGCGGAGCGTACAACCTGGTCAGGGTTAAAAAGGGAGATGAATGGAAAACGGCTTTTAATACACGTAGCGGGCATTATGAATACCTGGTGATGCCTTTTGGGTTGTGTAATGCGCCAGCCGTTTTCCAGGACCTTATAAACGACACTCTAAGGAATTTTTTGCAAGAATTCGTTATAGTATATCTGGATGACATCCTGATATACTCTCCGGATGTAGACACTCATCATGTCCACGTAAAACAAGTATTGGAAAAACTATTGAAGGCTGGATTGTACTGCAAACTAGAAAAATGTCTATTCGACATAGTAACTGTGCAATTCCTTGGTTATATAATAACCCCTGAGGGTTTTCAAATGGATCCTAAAAAGCTCTCAGCTATTCTTGACTGGCCTCTACCCCAAGGGCTTAAAGCCATCCAGAGGTTTCTGGGATTTACGAACTATTATCGAAGGTTCATTAAAGATTTTTCGGCCTTGGTAGCTCCCCTCACGGCTATGACAAAGAAAGGGGTGGGAAATCAGAAATGGACACCTCAAGCCACTCAAGCCTTTGAGGCACTTAAGCAGGCATTCACTACTGCCCCTGTTCTCCGACATCCAGATCCGGCTCTGCCTTTCCAAGTAGAAGTTGACGCCTCCGAACTAGGTCTTGGCGCAGTCTTGTCCCAAAGGGAGGCACCCGACAAACCCTTGCATCCATGCGGCTTCTATTCTCGGAAATTGTCCCCGGCAGAGAAGAACTATGACATTGGAAATAGAGAGTTGTTAGCAGTCATCGCGGCCTTGGCCGAATGGAGATACTTATTAGAAGGGTCTAGGGACCCCATCGTTATCATAACCGATCATAAGAATCTCACGTACATTGGTGATGCTAAACGTTTAAATTCCAGACAAGCGAGATGGTCGTTGTTTCTCTCAAGTTTTAATTTCGTGCTTACCTATAGACCTGGGTCCAGAAACATTAAAGCAGACGCATTGTCGAGACAGTATGAATCTTATGAACATAATATCCAAGATCAGCATCCCATTGTACCCCAGGAAAGGATTATAGCCTCTACCACGATTAGTGTCTCGTCTCCCCTAATGAAAAGGTTGCAGACCGTCCAGGGTGCAGCTCCTGGGGGAAAACCTCCTGCGAAACTCTTTGTACCTGAGAACGAAAGAGAGGAAGTACTTAACATCTATCATGATAATAAAACTTCTGGGCATATGGGTATCACCAAGACTGTGTCTAATATCAGTAAACTCCTCTGGTGGCCCACGTTACGCCGAGATGTTAAAGATTACATAGCTGTGTGCGGGGTGTGCTCAAGGCAGAAAAGTCCCAAAACAGCACCCATTGGGTTACTCCAGCCTTTGCCGATCCCCGAACGACCATGGTCACATGTAGCCATGGATTTTATAGTAGATTTACCTGAGTCAAGGGGGAATACAGTGATACTTACGGTCATAGATCGATTTTCCAAGATGGGTCACTATGTTCCTCTTCGGAAACTACCTTCGGCAGCCGAACTGGTGCCCATATTCATTTCCAACGTGGTCCGCATACACGGTGTCCCTCTGGAGATTGTCTCTGATAGGGGGACCCAATTCATCTCCAGATTCTGGAGAGGGTTTTGTAAGAATGTGGGGATAGACCTCTCTTTCTCTTCGGCCTATCACCCCCAGACCAACGGAGCAGCAGAACGAGCAAACCAAAATGTAGAGAAATATCTCAGGTGCTTTATATCAGAACAACAAGATAACTGGTCAGACCTGTTACCATGGGCCGAGTATGCCTTGAACAGTGCAGTGAGTGAGTCCACAGGACATTCTCCTTTCTTCGCTGTTTATGGTTTTGATCCTCCCGTGCTCCCCGCTACGTTTCCTGATACCACGATTCCTGCTTTGGATGAGCAACTGGCATCATTGAAAGAGACTTGGGGGAGAGTGAGACGGGCACTAGAGGAGAGTAGTGCCATCCAGAAAACCAAGGCCGACAGACACAGGAGGCAGGCACCTGTGTATCAAGTTGGGGACAGGGTTTGGCTTTCTTCACGTAACATTAAGCTCTTAGTGCCTTCCATGAAGTTGGCTCCTAGGTATATCGGCCCCTATAAGATTCTGCGGCGAATCAACCCTGTCTCCTATGCTTTGGCGTTACCCTCCCATTTTAAGATACATAATGTGTTCCATGTACACCTTTTGAAGCCGTTGTTGTGTAACCGGTACACCAAGGTCCATGCTCCACCGCCTCCTATCTCTGTGGAGGGTGAGGAGGAGTTCGAGGTTAAGGCCATTCTGGGTGCCAGGATATCTAGGGGGTCCTTGCAGTACTTGGTCGATTGGGTGGGTTACGGTCCGGAGGATCGTTCTTGGATTCCGGCTGCAGAAGTCCATGCTCCTAGGCTAGTGAAGGCCTTCTATTTGGCGCACCCCCGTGCCCCTGGGGGTCGTCCAGTGGCCGCCCGTGGAGGGGGGGTTCTGTCACGGCTGGTCAGGGGCTGGGGCGCCTGGCAGCAGATTCCTCGCTGCTCGCTGGCCAGGCGCCGAATGATGAACGCTACCGGGTGCGCTCACGTGGGACGCCGAGGGGCGGGGCCTGGCGTTATGACGCGGACCCGCCGGGTTTAAAGCCCAGTCTCACTACCATGCCGGTGCCCTGACGTGGTATTCACTTCCCGCAGAGCTCTTGTGTATTTTGGCGATTTCTGTATCTAACCTTGCTTCTGACAAACGAACCCTCCTGTGTATGACCCTTGGCATTGGCAAACGAACCCTCCTGTGTATGACCCTTGGCATTGGCAAACGAACCCTCCTGTGTATGACCCTTGGCATTGGCAAACGAACCCTCCTGTGTATGACCCTTGGCATTGGCAAACGAACCCTCCTGTGTATGACCCCTGGCATTGGCAAACAAACCATTCTGTGTATAACCCCTGGTATTGGCATTTACTCTGCTCTTGGTTCTGCCCTTAACGTTGGTACCGAGGTCAGTCTATGTGGCACCCTAAGCACACATCAGATTTCCTCTGCTATAACTAAGGTCCTAGGGAGAACGTATACTCTGGTCTGTACCCCTGTCTGGTGTTTCCCTTTGTTTATCTATTACCTGGTTAATTGTCTATCTAGTTTTGCCGACCATTCAAGGATCGGAAGGGTAGAGAGCGATCCACATAAAGGGATCACTATCTTGGTAGTCAGAAGGATTCGTGACAATACCCTATTCTGTACCTCTGTCTGGTGTTACCTCTTGTCTATCTATTGTCTGGTTAATTGTCTTTCTAGTTTTGCCGACCATTCAAGGATCGGAAGGGTAGAGAGCGGTCTGCGTAAAGGGACCACTATTTTGGTAATCAGAGGGATCCGTGACACCAAATGGCATGACCAGATATTCATAGTGCCCACTTCTTGTGTTAAACGCAGTTTTCCTTTCGTGATCTTTCTTGATTCAAACCAGATTATACGCACTGCGTAGGTCCAATTTTGTATAGATTTTGGCACCTTTAAGACGGTCAAACAATTCGGATATCAGAGGAATAGGATACGCATTACGCACAGTAAATCAGTCAATACCTCTGTAATCGATACAGGGTCGCAAATCACCCTCCTTTTTTGAAACAAAGAAAAATCCTGCCCCAGCAGGGGAGGAGGAACGGCGTATTAACCCACGGGTGAGGTTAACACGAACATCTTCCTCCATTATATAATTCTCTGTCTGTGAGAGGGGGTACACATGTCCCCTCAGAGGCATGGTACCTGGCAGAAGATCTATGGCACAGTCGTAAGGTCGATGGGGAGGCAGAATCTCAGATCTCCCTTTATCAAAGACCTCCTTGAGATCACTGTACCACTTAGGTACCTCCATAGACAGTGGATGTGCTGTAGCCACATTCAGGCTACCTACCAGAGTCCTGATCCCCAAACATTGTGACCAACATTTGGAGTGTATTTTGTATATGTGGTGCCACTACAAGGAGACCGGTTGATACTTGCAGTAGTGCAATATATTGATACAAACGGCGTTACTAGCAGCTGCCACTGAGTTTTCTGTTTTTGGTGACTAATTAATACTGGAAGTGGGCAATGACACTTTGAGGCTCAGGTTATATTGGTATTAAGATTGGAATGGCGGTTTGTGTTTCCAGATACTGTGCATCTTGAATATATGGTCCCATTATAAGGAGACCAGATGATACTCAGTAGACCTGCAACATATGGTCACACATGAAGAATGGAAAAAACCCCAAATGGGTTTAGTGTGAAAAGGTGCTGCAAAAATTGTATTGCTACAAGGATGTTATACCTTAAAGCAGCTCACTAGTTGAGTGTATCCTTCACTCTAAAAATAGAATTTAGGGGGAACACCTTACGGTGTAAAGGAGCGCTTAGGAGTTGAACAATATCACACATATATAGGACAAAAGCAATTATTTTTCTTTTTCTTTCAATACAGTCCCAGATCTGTTATAAACCATCAGTCTCTAGAAAAAACAGAAAGAAGATCTCATTGCGTATTATTTTGAATACACCAGAATATGATGAAGAGTAAAAGTAGAGATTTCACTCACAAACGGAGAGTCTACAAGACTCTAGATGTATGCCGTTAAGCCTCTTCTTACACTTTTTCCCATGTAAGTTACCTTCTTAAACCTACTAACTCCCCCAGGCCCCCCCTACCCGCCCCCGACACCCCCCATCCCTTTCCCGTAAATGAAAACACAGCAAAAAACACTTCGAGAGAAAGACTAATTAGGAATGAAGGAGGTTTAAGGATTATCCCTGTATTGCACAAGAGTGAAAGGGGAAAAGTTTCCTTTGTCTATGGGATCAGGCTTTGTTTTATGAGCTGAAGCATGGCTCTTTGTGATTGGCTACAATACTTCCTTGCGCGATGCTAGGTGTCAGCAACCAATGGCTTAGCAGGCAGCACAGAAGCACAGTAAAACGTACTTTGTGTCCGTCGTGTGCAGCCATCGGCTCCTTCACGGCAGGAAGTGGAAATAGCTTAGCTAAAATCCTCCCATACCCCTTCCCCGAGTTACAGTTGCAAGAAAAAGTATGTGAACCCTTTGGGATTACGTGGAGTTTTGCATGAATTGGTCATAAAATGTGCTCTGATCTTCATCTAAGTCACAACAATTTGAAAAACACAGTCTGCTTAAAATAATACAACACAAACATTAAATGTTTTCATGTGTTTATTGAACATAACATGTAAATATTCACAGTACAGGGTGGGAAAAGTATGTGAACCCCTAGCCTAATGACTTCTCCAAGAGCTAATTGGAGCCAGAAGTGAGCCAACCTTGAGTCCAATCAGTGTGATATTATTGGATGTGTTGCTGAAAACTGTCCTGCCCTTTAAAAACACCCACCAGTTTTGGATTTACTGGTTTCAAGAAGCACTGTCTGATGTGAACCATGCCTCGCACAAAAGAGCTCTCAGAAGACCTACGATCAAGAATTGTTGACTTGCATGAAGCTGGAAAGGGTTACAAAAGTATCTCCAAAAGCCTTGATGTTCATGTGTCCACGGTAAGACAGACTGTCTACAAATGGAGAAAGTTCAGCACTGTTGCTACTCTCCCTAGGCGTGGTCGTCCTGTAAAGATGACTGCAAGAGCACAGCGCAGAATGCTTAATGAGGTAAAGAAGAATCCTAGAGTGTCAGCTAAAGACTTACAGAAATCTCTGGCACATGCTAACATTTTTGTTGACACATCTACAATAATAAAAACATTAAACAAGAATGGAGTACATGGGAGGACACCATGGAGGAAGCCATTGTTGTCCAAAAAGAATATTGCAGCACGTTTGAAGTTTGCAAAAGAGCACCTGGATGTTCCACAGCACTACTGGCAAAATATTCTGTGGACAGATGAAACCAAAATTGAGTTGTTTGGAAAAAACACACAACACTATGTGTGGAGAAAAAAAGGCACAGCACACCAACATCGAAACCTCATCCCCACTGTAAAACATGGCGGAGGGAGCATCATGGTTTGGGGCTGCTTTGCTGCCTCAGGGCCTGGACGGATTGTTGTCATTGCTGGAAAAATGAATTCCAGAGTTTATCAAGACATTTTGCAGGAAAACGTAAGACCATCTGTCCGCCAACTGAAGCTCCGCAGAGGATGGGTGATGCAACAGGACAATGACCCAAAGCATACAAGTAATTCAACAAAAGAATGGCTTCAACAAAACAAAATACACCTTCTGGAGTGGCCCAGTTAGAGTCCTGACCTCAACCCGATTGAAATGCTGTGGCATGACCTTAAGAGAGCGATTCACACCAGACATCCCAAGAATATTGCTACATTGAAACAGTTTAGTGAAGAGGAGTGGTCCAAAATTACTCCAGATTGTTGTGCAGGTCTGATCTGCAACTACAGGAAACGTTTGGTTGAGGTTATTGCTGCCAAAGGAGGGTCAACCAGTTATTAAGTCCAAAGGTTCACATACTTTTTCCACCCTGCACTGTGAATGTTTACATGTTCTGTTCAATAAACACATGAAAACATATAATGTTTGTGTTGTATTATTTTAAGCAGACTGTGTTTTTCAAATTGTTGTGATTTAGATGAAGAGCAGAGACATTTTATGAACAATTCATGCAAAACTCCACGTAATCCCAAAGGTTTCACATACTTTTTCTTGCAACTGTATATCCCTTTTGATTTTACCTATTTGATATAAGCTCTTTCCAATTATTACTTAAAATTTTTATTTGAGAATAAACAGTGAGAGGAAAAAAAAACACCATCAAAGGGCATAGAGATCTTAATCCGGCCCTGCGTTTTTGCATAATTGGAGTGGGTCTGGATGAAGTCCATGTAACGTTGGGAGCTTCCAGCCCTACCTGTGTGCTTGAGGGCAGCATGTCTGATGCTGCTCGCTGACCAATGCCCGGTTTAAATGGAGACAGGCAGGGAGGTGGCTGCATGAGGCGCGGTTTGAGTGGGGGGCGTGGCCTGGTGAAGGTCTTTAAAAACCCTCAGTGTATTCTCAGCAGTTGCCAGATCGTGGTTATCCATACCTGAGCTCCTTGTACCTGACTGCTATATTGAATTAACCCGTTATTGACCTCTGCTTGTTTCTGACTATTCTGCCTTCTGTTGCCCTAGACCATTTTCTTGTACTACGCTACTGCTCTGATATCGACCCGGCTATTCCATTTGACCATTCTGAACTCTGTATTCCTGATTCTGGCTCGGCTGACTACTCCCTGTGTTGTTAACCCTTTCTGTCTAGCTAGTTTACCTGGCCAATTCTAAGGACCAGACAGTTAGAGATCTTTCACGGCTACTCTGTTGGTAGCTTCTGGGCTCTGTGGAGTGTGGGGTGTTAAGTACTGTGTGGTGGGATCTGGGAAACGTGACAGTCCAGGGCCAATTTTATGTCCCAGTCCAGCCCTGGCAGGGGCTGCTCCTTGTAGCTTCTTTACAGTAATACAGGATGACAGAAGTGAGATTACCCTGTATTCTGCCCCCCCCGGCTGCTGTAATGTAGGATTTAGTGACTCCAGGGCTCTTGTCAAGGTTTGCAGGCAAATACTGGAACTCAGAATCAAACCCTATTCTGCATGGGTGGGTGTAAACCTGTAGCATTTTGTAGTTATACAGCGCTGCTTTACCTGATGAGGACTATAAGCATTCCCTATTGATGCATGTGTTAAATGCTGGGAAATCCCTCATTCCCGCGCTTTGGAAATCCCTCATTCCCGTGCTTTGGAAATCCCTCATTTCCAGCGCTTTGGAAATCCCTCATTCCCGCGCTTTGGAAATTCCTCATTCCCGCGCTTTGGAAATCCCTCATTCCCGCGCTTTGGAAATCCCTCATTTCCAGCGCTTTGGAAATCCCTCATTCCCGCGCTTTGGAAATCCCTCATTCCCGCGCTTTGGAAATCCCTCATTCCCGCTTTGGAAATCCCTCATTCCCGCGCTTTGGAATCCCTCATTCCCGTGCTTTGGAAATCCCTCATTCCCGCGCTTTGGAAATCCCTCATTCCCGTGCTTTGGAAATCCCTCATTCCCGCGCTTTGGAAATCCCTCATTCCCGTGCTTTGGAAATCCCTCATTCCCGCGCTTTGGAAATCCCTCATTCCCGCGCTTTGGAAATCCCTCATTTCCAGCGCTTTGGAAATCCCTCATTCCCGCGCTTTGGAAATCCCTCATTCCCGCGCTTTGGAAATCCCTCATTCCCGTGCTTTGGAAATCCCTCATTTCCAGCGCTTTGGAAATCCCTCATTCCCATGCTTTGGAAATCCCTCATTCCCGCGCTTTGGAAATCCCTCATTCCCGTGCTTTGGAAATCCCTCATTCCCGCGCTTTGGAAATCCCTCATTCCCGCGCTTTGGAAATCCCTCACGCTCCCATTCATTATTTTTTCTTTCTTTGCTCGTCTTTCCACACGCATCACATTTATTTAATATTTGTTTGTTTACTTTCTGCATTTTGTTAACTTTGATTATAAGTGACACGCAGCAACGAATACAGCCACGGATTCTGGGAGACAGAGACAGATTTACTGCTATTTTGTATTTTGCTTTGTGAAGCTTTGCTGGTTTGTTGTGCTGTTATTTTTATATATAACAGGCTCTATTCCATAGTTGTTGCTAATGTCGCATCTCAATATGTAAGCGTCAGGATAAATTTACGTCTGGCATCGATATTTCCATCTTGATGCTGCAGTGAAAAGGTTTTGCGCTTCGCAGTGTCTCCTATACCTAACACGGGGAGCGCAATCTATTTATAGCGCCTCCTATACCTAACACGGGGAGCGCAATCTATTTATAGCGCCTCCTATACCTAACACGGGGAGCGCAATCTATTTATAGCGTCTCCTATACCTAACACGGGGAGCACAATCTATTTATAGCGTCTCCTATACCTAACATGGGGAGCGCAATCTATTTATAGCGTCTCCTATACCTAACATGGGGAGCGCAATCTATTTATAGCATCTCCTATACCTAACATGGGGAGCGCAATCTATTTATAGCGTCTCCTATACCTAACACGGGGAGCGCAATCTATTTATAGCGTCTCCTATACCTAACATGGGGAGCACAATCTATTTATAGCGCCTCCTATACCTAACATGGGGAGCGCAATCTATTTATAGCGCCTCCTATACCTAACATGGGGAGCGCAATCTATTTATAGCGCCTCCTATACCTAACACGGGGAGCGCAATCTATTTATAGCGCCTCCTATACCTAACATGGGGAGCGCAATCTATTTATAGCGTCTCCTATAACTAACATGGGGAGCGCAATCTATTTATAGCATCTCCTATATTTAATAGGGATGAGCTGTTCGGGTTCGGACGGTTCGGGGTTCGACCCGAACTTGGCCTGTTCGGGCGGATCGCGAACCCCGAACATTTCCGGGTGTTCGCCGCATGTTCGACCACAATGCATTTTCCCACTGCCTGAAGCTTGTAATTGGCTACAGCCTTGCACCTGACCACAGGTCTGGTGCAAGACTGGTTGAACACTATGCCAATCACCGCTCAGAGTCCTGATTGGGCAAATTTTGCCCAATCATGGGCTCACAGAGCTAAGTCCCGCAGCACACTATATAAGGTTTCAACGCGCCGATTCTGCACGCATTTCAGAGGAGATTTCAAAGAAGATAGTTGTGTGTGTTGTTACTGCCGGTCTGCCACGCTACTGGGGGGGTCTGGGGGGGTCTCATTTCGACCAAATATCAGGGAATCTAGGTGATGTGTGTCTTGTCACTGTGCCAGCAAGTTTTTTTGGGGTTTACAACTTTATTTAAAACATTTGTGAATTGAGGTGATTTTCTGGGTCTCGTCACACAGCCAGCAAGTCTTTTTGGGGCTCACTAATTTCTTTAAAACACTTGGGAATTAAGGTGATCTGTGTCTCGTCATACAAAAAGTACCACGCTGTATTTTAGGGCTCACTAATTTATTTAAAACATTTGGGAATTAAGGTGATCTGTCTCTTGTCACTGGCTGCCAGCTATCAGTGTGTCTCACTGAGTTATACCAGAGTTATTTAAATCTTTATACCAGAGTTGAATCAGAGTTCTGTATATATTAATCTATATATCACTCACCATGTCTGAAAGAAAAAAAAAGGACAGGCAGACGCTCCCAGCCACAGATAAGAGGGCAAGCAGCCCCTGTGTCGGGAGGCTGTGTCTCTGGTCGTGGTGGACGTGGTGCATCCTCTGCAGGGGCACGCTTGTCCTTTCTAACTGGTGCTGGCCGTCTTAAGCAGCAGCAGCAACATACAGAGGACTTGGTGGATTGGCTAACCAGGCCATCCTCATCCTCCGAGTCCTCTGCCAGCCAGGCTTCTAGTGCTTTACAGTCCACCTCAGCTGCCAAAGCATCTAATGCAGCCTCCATGTCCACAGCTACTCCTGTCGTAGCCTCGCTATCACACACGGAGGAGTCAGCTGAATTGTTTGACTACAATGAGAGTGACATGCTGCTTGAGGATGCGCAGCAAGTACAGTGCTCTGATTCAATCTCTGAGGTTGAGCAAGGGAGTATAATCAACCTAGAGGAAGGGGGTGCCAGTGATGACACACAAATAACTGGCACTCATGTTGCCCCAGCAGCTGCAGCATACTGCCAAGTTGGCTCCAGTGACGAGGAGATAGGGGGTGAAGATGACATTGATGATGATGAGGTCACTGACTCCACCTGGGTGCCAGATTGAACTGAGGAATCAAATGAGGAGGAGGGGGAGGAGGAGGAGGCACAGCAAACACGAGGCACAACATCCTCTGTGACCAACCGTAGCACTAGCCAGTCCAAGGCATCACATGTCAGAGCTGCTCCGGTACAGAGCGCTGTTGTCTCAAAGAACACATGCAGGAAATCTGCTGTCTGGGAGTTCTTTAAGAACTGTGCAGCAGACCCCACCGTTGCTATTTGTAATCTATGTCAGAGGAGGCTGAAGCATGGGATAAACACCGGACACTTGGGTACCACGTGCTTGAGGCGACATATGAACAAGTGCCACACATCCCGTTGGGGCAAAACTTTGCGTAGGTCCTCCTCCTCCTCATCTGTCTCTACCCACACTGTATGTCCTGCCATGCAATTGCCTACAACCTCCACCGACAGGGATGATGCTACAGTAATGGATGTACCAGCAGGTCCTTCCTCACAATGTGACATCATCCCAGTAGCTGAAGATTTACGCAGTCAGATTACATTGCCGCAGCTGCTGCAGCGAAAGAAAAAATATAGTCCCAACCATCCCCAAGCACAGCGTCTAAATGCCAGCTTAGCAAAATGACTCGCATTGCAGCTGCTGCCTTTCCAGCTGGTGGACTCTGCTCCCTTCTGTGAATTTGCTGAATGCGCTGTACCACAGTGGCAGGTTCCAAAACGCCATTACTTTTCACGCAAGGCCATTCCAGCACTATACCAGCACGTGGAAGACAATGTTATCCAGTCATTGGGAAAGGCAGTCAGCAGCAAGGTGCATGTCACTTTAGACACGTGGTCCAGCAAGCATGGACAGGGTCGTTACATTTCCTTCACGGCACACTGGGTAACTCTGATTGCAGCTGGGAGGGATCCAGGACGGGGCTCTGTGCTGGAGCTTGTCCACCACGCCTCCAGAAAGCTGCTTGTATGAGGTCTGTCTGCTCCACCACCACCACCTCTTCCTCCTCCTCCTCCTCCTTCTCTGTCTCTGGCGAAGTGGCAGTTAAACTGACGCCTGACAGGGTGTACGCAATGGCTCAAGCAAAAAGATGCCATACTGTGCTTGAGCTGGTTTGGTTAGGGGACAGGAGCCACACCGGGTCAGAAATTTTGTCAGCTCTGCAGGGGCAGGTGCAGAGATGGTTAACACCACGCCAGCTTTAGCTGGGACTGATCAACTGCGATAATGGCAGCAACCTTCTCTCCGCCCTACGCAAGGGTAAATTGACGCATGTACGATGCCTAGCACACGTCCTAAATCTGCTTGTACAGCGTTTCCTAACCAAGTACCCAGGGCTGCCAGAGCTTCTCATCCAGGCCAGAAAAGTCTGCAGCCACTTCAGACGGTCATTCCCAGCAAGCGTTCGCCTGGCAGAAATTCAAAGAGAATTCCACCTTCCCACAAACCGTCTGATCTGTGACATGCCCACCAGGTGGAACTCGACATTAGCAATGCTGCAGCGTCTGCACAAGCAGCAGAGGGCCATCAACGAGTACCTGTGTGAGTATGGCACAAGGACAGGTTCAGGTCAACTTTACTGGTTGGCAACCCTTCTTGATCCACGATACAAGGGGAAAGTTGCAGAGCTCATCCTGCCCGCACAGAAGGAGCACAGGATGAAAAAACTTGAGGACGCTCTAAAGCGACACTTGTGTAACACCTTTCCAGGCACTGGTAGATTACCAAGTGCTGACAACGTGCTTCTGAGGCTGAGGATGATCAGAGGAATAGTGGTGAAGGCCAGGGCCGCTTGACTGATGCATTTTTAATTTTTTTAGTCCTCGACGCCAGGGACGTCAAATGTAGGCACCCATTTGCCAGCGTCTTCACCATATGGTGCAGGACTACCTAGGGGCAAGGGCAGACCTGGATACCTTTCCAGCAGAGATCCACTGCTTACTGGGTGTTGAGATTGGATCACTGGCCAGAACTTAGCCAATATGCTATGCAGCTACTAGGTTGCCCTTCATCTAGCGTGCTTCCGAAAGGAAGTTCAGTGCCGCTGGAGGTTTGTCACAGACAAAGAGTGCGTCTGTCCACCGACTCTGTAGACCGGCTGACATTTATAAAAATGAATCAGTCCTGGATCAGCAGCTATCAATCCCTGATGCTGAAGTAATGGAATAGATAGGGGATGTCTCTTCTGCATGCAAAAACCTCCAGCACTGCTCTTCCACAATCCACAAAAGGGTTACGGTGTGAAGGCACTTGCTGCCATGAAAGGCACAATATCTGACTGCACTGACGCCCATTAAAAAAAACAACAAACTTTCAATATAGGACCACATGGTCCACCCCTGCACTCTTCCACAATACTACAGAGGGGTTACTTGATTGATGATACTTTCTGGCTGGCACCAAAGGCACAATATCTGGGTGCACTGACGCCTTAACAGATGCATATCTTTTCAATATAGGACCACATGGTCCACCCCTGCACTCTTCACAATACCACAGAGGGTTACTGTATGATGATACTGCTGGCCTGGCATTAAAGGCACAATATCTGGGTGCACAGACGCCCATTACCAGATCAAAAACTTTTCAATATACAGTTGTGTTCAAAAATTATCAACCCCCACTGAAATTGAGTGTTTTGGCCAGTTTGACATTGATTTTGATCATTCAGTCATCTTGCTTACAATTAAATCAAAGAGGCACGTGTAGGTCAGACAAATATAACATAACATTTATAATGAAATAACCACCAAATGTCTTTTCTGTGCTCACATCATCATCAGTTTTATTCAACCCCAAAGTGACATTCAATCTTAGTACTTAGTACAACATCCTTTTACAGTTATAACAGCTTTTAAACGTGAAGCATAGCTTGACACAAGTGTCTTGCAGCGATCTAACGGGTATCTTCGCCCATTCGTCATGGGCAAAAGCCTCCATTTCAGTCACATTCTTAGGCTTGCGCTCTGCAACTGCTTTCTTTAAGTCCCACCAGAGGTTCTCAATCGGATTTAAGTCAGGTGACTGCGATGGCCACTCCAAAATGTTCCAGCCTTAATCTGCAACCATGCTCTAGTGGACGTGGAGGTATGCTTGGGATCATTGTCCTGTTGAAAGGTCCAACGTCTCCCAAGCCTCAGGTTTTTGACGGACTGCATCACATTGTCATCCAATATCTCCTGGTACTGAAGAAATTCATGGTACCTTGCACACGCTGAAGCTTCCCTGTACCTGCAGAAGCAAAACAGACCAAAGCATGATTGACCCCCGCCATGCTTCACAGTAGGCAAGGTGTTCTTTTCTTCATAGGCCTTGTTCTTCCTCCTCCAAACATAGCGTTGATCCATGGGCCCAAACAGTTCTAATTTTGTTTTCATCAGTCCACAGAACACTATCCCAAAACTTCTGTGGTTTGTCCACATGACTTTTGGCATACTGCAGTCGACTCTTCTTATTCTTTGGAGACAGCAAGGGGGTGCGCCTGGGAGTTCTGGCATGGAGGCCTTCATTACGCAGTGTGCGCCGTATTGTCTGAGCTGAAACTTCAGTACCCACATCTGACAAATCTTTTCTCAGTTCTCAGCAGTCACACGGGGACTTTTCTGCACTCTACGCTTCAGGTAGCGCACAGCAGTCGAAGTCAGCATCTTCTTTCTGCCACGACCAGGTAAGCGTTTCAACAGTGCCCTTTGCCTTGAATTTTGCGAATTATGCTTCCTACGGTCTCTCTTGGTATGTTTAACATCTTTGCAATCTCTTATATACCATTGCCCTTCCTGTGAAGAGTAATCACCTCTTCTTATGTCTCCTGGACCATTCTCTTGACTTCACCATGTTTGTAACCACCCCAGTAAATGTCTAGAAGGAGCTGAGTATCACAGTCATTTTAAAGCTGCCTAATTGGTGCTTATTATGCTTTATTGCTGCTCGTGACATCCACAGGTGTTTTCAATACCTGATTGAAAACACTTGAATGAACCTCTGTTCTTCAGAGTGGTAGTCTTTAAGGGGTTGAATAATTGTGTCAATGAAGAATTCACAAAAGAAACATTTACTACTGTATTACAAAACCAACTGATGTCATTTTAGTTGCATATGGTTCTTTAAAAAGTCCTTGTAGGATTTCATTCTGAATACAATTACAAATGTACACTAAATTCCCTAAAACCCTTTACAGCATTGGGGGTTGAATAATTTTGAACACAACTGTAGGACCGCATGGTCCACCCCTGCACTCTTCCATAATACCACAGAGAGGGGTTACTGTATGATAGTACTTGCATGCCTGGCACTAAAGGCACAATATCTGGGTGCACTGCCATTGACGCCTGTATCAGATTCATATCCTCAGAGGGGTTACGGTGTGACGGCACTGTTGCCGACGCTAAAAGCCCAATTTTAAAGCACCTATTGTTACTTTCATCCAAAGCCTGCATAAATTTCACAATAATTTAGCCCAAAAAAACACTAAACTTTTTCTGCGCGTCCTAAAATGTCTTTTCATACAGGCTGCCGTCCCAAACAGTTGTTTATGGATAGATTAAAGGAAAAGCATTTACCGTCATATGAAACGTCATTTATTTGTCTTTAAGTGTTTCTATACATCCTAGAAATCCACCACTTCACGGGCAGGTTATGGGGACCTCCTAGGCACGATATTTATAGGAATTTTTTTGTTTTATTTTTAACCCTTATTTCATGAAAACTCACTGTCCCTTTAAAAACGTTTTTTTTAAAACTTTTTGTCCTTGTTCCTGTCCCCCAGGTCACTACCGGACCCCCATACACCTTTTTTGGCAAATATGTAGCATATATGCCCTCTTGGAGGCACTCTAAAAAACGAAAATTTCAGCCCCATTGACTTGCATGGGGGTTCGGGTTCGGGTTCGGTCCCGAACAAATGGGAAGTTCGGGCTCGAACCGAACTCGGAGAGTGTTCGGCTCATCCCTAATATTTAACACGGGGAACACAATCTCTTTATAGTGTCTCCTATACCTAACACGGGGAGCGCAATCTCTTTATAGCGTCTCCTATACCTAACATGGGGAGCGCAATCTATTTATAGCATCTCGACAAGTGAAGTGAGGTATTACAAATTTACAATCGGGATGCGAAGTGCAAAAGTTTTTCCTCCTCCTAAAAGCTGGTGATAAACGATTCTGCAAATGTGAAATTATTTAACGGGCTCTAAAAATCCCATACTCGCCTCTCATCCTGCGGCAAAAATGGCAGCGCGATCCACTGCCTCTTCTCCCCGGGAGCAGAGTTAGACTGGGAATAAATAGTTCTTAGTCTCCCTCCACAATCACTCTGCGGCGCTGTGTGATCTCAGGAGAGCGCAGTCATGCAGAGCTTGCGTCCCAGAAGCGCACACCTCCATGGAATCCTGTGTATTGCAGGAGCTGATACTCGCGGCAACACGGAATCTCTACTACAGGTACCAGGGAGGTTAGTGGTGCATTCTGGGGAGAGATGCTCAGATAGAACCTTCACCAGATTATGACGTTAACATGGAGATGGTGAGGGAGGATCTGCAGGAGCTCAGTATACAAAAAGAAAGTGGCTCGATCCTCATTTTCCTACAGAGCACCACAATTATGGAATAACCTCCAAGACGCCATCAAATATTCCCCCAGTTTAAAGTCACTTAAGAGCTCCCTATTAACATACCTCAATACGGAATGCCCCTGTAAACATGTAACAACAGTGACTACATACAGAATGCGCCTGTAAACATGTAACATAGTGACTATATACAGAATGCGCCTGTAAACATGTAACACAGTGACTATATACAGAATGCACCTGTAAACATGTAACACAGTGACTATATACAGAATGCACCTGTACCATAACATAGTGACTATATATACAGAATGCACCTGTAAACATGTAACAGTGACTATATACAGAATGCACCTGTACACATGTAACACAGTGACTAATATACAGAATGCACCTGTAAACATGTAACACAGTGACTATATACAGAATGCGCCTGTAAACATGTAACAGTGACTATATACAGAATGCACCTGTACACATGTATCACGTGACTATATACAGACTGCGCCTGTAAACATGTAAAATAGTGACTATATACAGAATGCACCTGTAAACATGTAACAGTGACTATATACAGAATGCACCTGTACACATGTAACACAGTGACTATATACAGAATGCGCCTGTAAACATGTAACACAGTGACTATATACAGAATGCACCTGTAAACATGTAACACAGTGACTATATACAGAATGCACCTGTAAAAATGTAACACAAGTGACTATATACAGAATGCACCTGTAAACATGTAAACAGTGATTATATACAGAATGCACCTGTAACATGTAACACAGTGACTATATAAGAATGCCCCTGTAAACATGTAACACAGTGACTACATACAGAATGCGCCTGTAAACATGTAACATAGTGACTATTACAAGAATGCGGCCTGTAACATGTAACAGTGACTATATACAGAATGCACCTGTAAACATGTAACACAGTGACTATATACAGACTGCGCCTGTAAACATGTAACAGTGACTATATACAGCAATGCACTGTAAACATGTAACACAGTGACTATATACAGAATGCACCTGTAACATGTAACAGTGACTATATACAGAATGCACCTGTAAACAGTAACACAGTGACTATATACAGAATGCGGCTGTAAACATGTAACATATTGACTATATACAGAATGCGCCTTGTAAACATGTAACATAGTGACTATATACAGAATGCACCTGTAAATGTGTAACATATTGACTACAGAATGCACCTGTAAACACGTAACACAGTGACTATATACAGAATGAACCTGTAAACATGTAACACAGTGACTATATACAGAATGCATCTGTAAACATGTAACACAGTGACTATATACAGAATGCACCTGTAAACATGTAACACAGTGACTATGTACAGAATGCGCCTGTAAACATGTAACACAGTGACTATATACAGAATGCAGCAGTAAACATGTAACATAGTGACTATATACAGAATGCACCTGTAAACATGTAACACAGTGACTATATACAGAATGCGCCTGTAAACATGTAACATATTGACTATATACAGAATGCGCCTGTAAACATGTAACATATTGACTATATACAGAATGCGCCTGTAAACATGTAACATAGTGACTTTAAACAGAATGCACCTGTAAACATGTAACATAGTGACTATATACAGAATGCACCTGTAAACATGTAACACAGTGACTATATACAGAATGCACCTGTAAACATATAGTGACTATATACAGAATGCACCTGTAAACATGTAACACAGTGACTATATACAGAATGTGCCTGTAAACATGTAACACAGTGACTATATACAGAATGCACCTGTAAACATGTAACACAGTGACTATATACAGAATGCACCTGTAAACATGTAACATAGTGACTATATACATGAATGCAACTGTAAACATGTAACAGTGACTATATACAGAATGAACCTGTAAACATGTAACACAGTGACTATAATACAGAATGCGCGCTGTAAACATGTAACACAGTGACTATATACAGAATGCACCTGTAAATGGTAGTAACACAGTGACTATATACAGAATGCACCTGTAAAGATGTAACACAAGAGACTATATACAGAAATGCACCTGTAAACATGTAACACAGTGACTATATACAGACTGCGCCTGTAAAACATGTAACACAGTGACTATATACAGAATGCACCTGTAAACATGTAAACACAGTGACTATATACAGAATGCACCTGTAAACATGTAAAACAGTGACTATATACAGAATGCACCTGTAAACATGTAACACAGTGACTATATACAGAATGCGCCTGTAAACATGTAACATATTGACTATATACAGAATGCGCCTGTAAACATGTAACATAGTGACTATATACAGAATGCACCTGTAAATGTGTAACATATTGACTACAGAATGCACCTGTAAACACGTAACACAGTGACTATATACAGAATGAACCTGTAAACATGTAACACAGTGACTATATACAGAATGCATCTGTAAACATGTAACACAGTGACTATATACAGAATGCACCTGTAAACATGTAACACAGTGACTATGTACAGAATGCGCCTGTAAACATGTAACACAGTGACTATATACAGAATGCAGCTGTAAACATGTAACATAGTGACTATATACAGAATGCACCTGTAAACATGTAACACAGTGACTATATACAGAATGCGCCTGTAAACATGTAACATATTGACTATATACAGAATGCGCCTGTAAACATGTAACATATTGATTAAATACAGAATGCACCTGTAAACATGTAACGCAGTGACTATATACAGAATGCGCCTGTAAACATGTAACATAGTGACTATATACAGAATGCGCCTGTAAACATGTAACACAGTGACTATATACAGAATGCGCCTGTAAACATGTAACATAGTGACTTTAAACAGAATGCACCTGTAAACATGTAACATAGTGACTATATACAGAATGCACCTGTAAACATGTAACACAGTGACTATATACAGAATGCCCCTGTAAACATGTAACACAGTGACTACATACAGAATGCGCCTGTAAACATGTAACATAGTGACTATATACAGAATGCGCCTGTAAACATGTAACAGTGACTATATACAGAATGCACCTGTAAACATGTAACACAGTGACTATATACAGACTGCGCCTGTAAACATGTAACACAGTGACTATATACAGAATGCACCTGTAAACATGTAACACAGTGACTATATACAGAATGCACCTGTAAACATGTAAAACAGTGACTATATACAGAATGCACCTGTAAACATGTAACACAGTGACTATATACAGAATGCGCCTGTAAACATGTAACATATTGACTATATACAGAATGCGCCTGTAAACATGTAACATAGTGACTATATACAGAATGCACCTGTAAATGTGTAACATATTGACTACAGAATGCACCTGTAAACACGTAACACAGTGACTATATACAGAATGAACCTGTAAACATGTAAAACAGTGACTATATACAGAATGCATCTGTAAACATGTAACACAGTGACTATATCCAGAATGCACCTGTAAACATGTAACAACAGTGACTAATGTACAGAATGCGCCTGTAAACATGTAACACAGTGACTATATACAGAAATGCAGGCAGTAAACATGTAACATAGTGACTATATACGAATGCACCTGTAAAACATGTAACACAGTGACTATATACAGAATGCGCCTGAAAACATGTAACATATTGACTATATACAGAATGCGCCTGTAAACATGTAACATATTGACTATATACAGAATGCGCCTGTAAACATGTAACATAGTGACTTTAAACAGAATGCACCTGTAAACATGTAACATAGTGACTATATACAGAATGCACCTGTAAACATGTAACACAGTGACTATATACAGAATGCACCTGTAAACATATAGTGACTATATACAGAATGCACCTGTAAACATGTAACACAGTGACTATATACAGAATGTGCCTGTAAACATGTAACACAGTGACTATATACAGAATGCACCTGTAAACATGTAACACAGTGACTATATACAGAATGCACCTGTAAACATGTAACATAGTGACTATATACAGAATGCACCTGTAAACATGTAACAGTGACTATATACAGAATGAACCTGTAAACATGTAACACAGTGACTATATACAGAATGCGCCTGTAAACATGTAACACAGTGACTATATACAGAATGCACCTGTAAACGTGTAACACAGTGACTATATACAGAATGCACCTGTAAAGATGTAACACAGTGACTATATACAGAATGCACCTGTAAACATGTAACACAGTGACTATATACAGACTGCGCCTGTAAACATGTAACACAGTGACTATATACAGAATGCACCTGTAAACATGTAACACAGTGACTATATACAGAATGCACCTGTAAACATGTAAAACAGTGACTATATACAGAATGCACCTGTAAACATGTAACACAGTGACTATATACAGAATGCGCCTGTAAACATGTAACATATTGACTATATACAGAATGCGCCTGTAAACATGTAACATAGTGACTATATACAGAATGCACCTGTAAATGTGTAACATATTGACCTACAGAATGCACCTGTAAACACGTAACACAGTGACTATATACAGAATGAAGCCTGTAAACATGTAACACAGTGACTATATACAGAATGCACCTGTAAACATGTAAACAGTGACTATGTACAGAATGCGCCTGTAAACATGTAACACAGTGACTATATACAGAATGCAGCAAGTAAACATGTAACATAGTGACTATATACAGAATGCACCTGTAAACATGTAACACAGTGACTATATAAGAATGCGCCTGTAAAACATGTAACATATTGACTATATTATCAGAATGCGCCTGTAAACATGTAACATATTGGATTAAATACAGAATGCACCTGTAAACATGTAACGCAGTGACTATATACAGAATGCGCCTGTAAACATGTAACATAGTGACTATATACAGAATGCGCCTGTAAACATGTAACACAGTGACTATATACAGAATGCGCCTGTAAACATGTAACATAGTGACTTTAAACAGAATGCACCTGTAAACATGTAACATAGTGACTATATACAGAATGCACCTGTAAACATGTAACACAGTGACTATATACAGAATGCTCCTGTAAACATGTAACATAGTGACTATATACAGAATGCGCCTGTAAACATGTAACACAGTGACTATATACAGAATGCACCTGTAAACATGTAACATAGTGACTTTAAACAGAATGCACCTGTAAACATGTAACATAGTGACTTTAAACAGAATGCACCTGTAAACATGTAACATAGTGACTGTCACGGGATGGCCCAGCACCCTCAGCCAGGGGCGGTGCAGTGACAGTGGGGACATGGACACTTGGGTGTGGTGGCACGCACCCCGTTTACCAGTTTTTATTTAGATGTGACATTGTGTGGTGTTAATAAAGTGGTCCCCGTTGGTTTATGGTGTAATGACTTTTCCCTTTGTTTGCCTTGCTCGCCGCCATTTTCCGATCCTTGTGGCGCAGTTGGAATTCTCGTTTCGGAAAATGGCCGATTCGAACCATCCGGTTCGAATCGTAAAATGGCCGATTCGGACCATCCGGTCCGAATTGGTGACTCCCTGGAGGCCAAGGGCCAATGGGTCCTAGGAGGGCGGGCAAGGAGTCCCATTGTATTCTAATTGTGTGCAGAGGTAATAAATGCTTGGACTGTAAATAAAAAAGCCAGATTCTGCAGTACATTCAGCTTTGACTGGTGTGACTTTATTCTCCACCGTATTTTCGGATCTGAGTGTCCCCCGCGGCCTCAGAGTACGGTGCCCACTCGGATACGATCCGAATCGAGCGCTCTGACCCTGCATCGAGTATCAGGGCAGAGGCGCTGCTCAGGAAGATTCGGTCGGAGGAAGACGGAGATCCGAACCGAACGGCCCCGCCGGGAACCGCGCTTCGGCATTGCGGTAAGACCCGAACTCTCCACTGGTCCCGCCATATCCGAAACTCCCTCCCATACCGATCCGAAGCCCTCCAGTTCCGATCCGACCCGCCATCCCTTCCCGACTCGAAACCTTCACCGCCCAAGATCCGAAGAGACACCCGCCCCGGATCGGAAACGTTTCCCGCATAAGATCCGAAACGTTTCCCCATAAGATCCGAATCTTTCTCCGCGGCTAGGGCCGATTCCCACAGGCGTCCCACACCCGCCAGGTCAGGGAACCAGTTGCTCGGGACGCTGAGTGCTGCGCGCCTCAGTGGTCGGACTGGTTCCAGGCAGGGGTCCCCTCCACCGCCCGCTAACCCTACCCTAGGGTCACGCCAGGCCGCACGAGACGCGAGTGTGCGCCACTCGGTAGTCGGGCCAGCGGTAAGCGACGGGGTCACGCAGATAGAGCACACCCGCAGGCGGAACAACCTCTCCATTCCGTCATACTGGTGGCAGCGGTGGGATAGCTCTCTGCAGACCCCAGGGGGACCCTCATCATGATCAAGTATACTGCCTACAAGCGGGACGTCCTGCGTGGGATGCTGGAGAATCGGGGCAGTGTCCCGGGCTCCAAGAGTCGGGAGACCCTGATAGAGGAGTTGAGGAGAATAGATCAGGAGGAGGCGTTCGCGGCGTTGCCCGCGGACCCAGTGCCGGCTGCCGTTCCCGCTGAGGCCGAGGATAGCGAATTCTGCCGGAAGATGCGGGAGCGGATCTCCATGATGGGAACGGCCCCATCGGAAGCTGAGATGAGGAAGCTGGGTCGGGAACTCGGTCAGGAAGAGGAGAGGGAGAGAGAGCGGGTGCACGAACTGCGGCTGGCCGAAGTGCGAAGCCGGCGGAGTAGCCGCTCGCCATCGGACCGATACGCCGGGCGGAAAGTGCCGTTCCAGGCGTTCAAGGAGTTCCGGGAAGCCGAGGAAGAAATCGAAAGCTATCTCCAAGACTTTGAGCGCCTGTGTCGGGTGCATGAAGTGCACCGGGCCGACTGGATCCGGATCTTGGCGAGTAAGCTGACCGGTCGGGCCGCCGAGGCCTATCGTACGGTGCCGGACGACGAGGCCACCAGCTACTCGCACGTCAAGCAGGCGCTGCTGAGTAGATATGCCGTGACCCCGAAGCTAGCCGGACGAAGTTCCGGAATTCTCGCCGGCCCAGTGGCGCCACCCACGTGGAGTGGGCCCATCGGCTGCAGAGGGACCTGCGCACCTGGCTCTCGGGAAGCCAAGCGGAGACGGTGGCCGAGATCACCCAACTGCTGCTGCTCGAGCAGTTCTTCGAGCACACACCCTCCGCTATCCGAGAGTGGGTGCGCGACAAGAAGCCCCATACGGTGCAACAAGCGGCCACCTGGGCCGACGAGTACACGGACACCCGGAAGTTGCCGGGGGGAGCGGACCCTGGCCAGCCGTCCCGTGTTACCCGCCCCACTACCCCACCCCACCACCCGCGGTCCGGGCGCCTGTAGCACGGGCTCCCAGCCGGCCCACCAACATGGCTAACGTCCGCTGTTACGGGTGCAACCAGGAGGGGCACTACAAACAACATTCCCCCTACTGCCCGGAATTGACCCGGCCGGCCGGCAGGCCATCGCCGGCGGCCCATTGTTGCGACGCCAGAGCTCCGTGGCCGGAGGCCCCGGAGGAATGGTGGGAGCAGTTGCACGAAGCCGACCCCGTGCAAGCCGCCGCGGATGACAACCGCCGACACCACCGCCAGGCGGTGTGGATAAACGGGCGGCCTGCTGAGGGGCTGCGAGACTCCGGGGCTACCATCACCCTGGTCCGGCCTCACTTGGTCCCGCCAAGCGACCGCCTGCAGAGCACTGTGGCAGTACGGGTGGCGGGAGGAAAAGTGCTCCGGCTCGAGACGGCCCGGCGTGCACCTGGACTGGGGGAACGGGGAGAAGGAGGTGCGGGTGGGGTTGCTGAGACAACTGCCGGCCGAGGTGCTCCTGGGGAATGATTTGGGGCAGCTCATTTCCGCTTACTCCACAGATGCAGCTACCCCGGTTACCACTAGGCAACAGAGCCGACGACAAGACAGGGGCGCTCCGAATGGGACCAGGTGAGACCTCCACCACCACCATCCCGACCTCCAGGCCTCCCAAACCTCCCAAACCTCCCGACCTCCGCGACCCCCAACCATTACCGACCCCCGACCCCCCGACAGCCCAAAACCCCAGGCCCTTCCCAACCTCCCAGACCACCATCACCTCCCCGACCTCGACGGGACCCGATCCTTTCCCCTCCGCCTGTCCTTCCTTCCCCGTGGAGTACCCCGGAGACGCTGCGCCACCAGACGCAAACCGACCCCACATTACAGGGCTACCGGGACAGAGCTGGTCTGGGCCTGGACGGTCAGGGGAAAGACAAGGTGGAGTGGGAGGATGGGCTGCTGTACCGTTACACCGTGAGGGAGGGGGCCAAGAAGAAGCAGATTCCGCAGAAGCAGCTGGTGGTGCCGCAGGGACCCAGGCAGGAGCTTCTGCGCTTGGCCCACGACATCCCCCTTGCAGGTCACTTAGGCCAGAGTAAAACCCGGCACAGGTTGGCGCGCGCGTTTTACTGGCCCGCCTTAGCAACGACACCCGCGATTATTGCCGCACCTGCCCAGTTTGCCAGAAAGCTGGGAAGGCTGGGGACCATCCGAAGGCGCCCTTGCGGCCCATGCCCATTATCCAGGAGCCCTTTAGCCGGGTGGCGGTTGACATCGTAGGGCCGTTGCCACGGCCCAGTGCCACCGGTAAGAGGTATATTCTTACCGTAGTGGATTATGCCACCCGGTACCCCGAGGCTGTGGCCTTGGCCAACATCCAGGCGGACACCGTAGCAGACGCGCTCCTCAGGGTGTTCACGAGGGTAGGGTTTCCCCGAGAAATCCTATCCGATCAGGGTACCCAGTTTACCGCTGAGCTCACCCAACAGCTCTGGCGTCTCTGTGGCGTTAAGGCGCTGCACAGCGCCCCGTATCACCCCCAGACCAACGGGCTGTGCGAGCGGTTCAATGGGACCCTGAAGCAGCTCATCCGGGCCTTCGTGCATGAGAACAGGGACTGGGAGAAGTATCTTCCCCACTTGCTGTTCGCCTACCGGGAGGTTCCGCAGGAATCCACCGGGTACTCACCCTTTGAGCTGCTATATGGACGCCGGGTGCGAGGTCCCCTGGATCTGGTTAGGGCTCAGTGGGAGGGGGCGCCGGAGGAGGACGGAGTTCCCGTGGTGGAGTACGTCCTGAAGCTGCGGGAGCGCTTGGCGGACCTCCAGGGGTTCGTGCAGGAGAACATGGAGACGGCCCAGGCTCAGCAGAAGGCGTGGTACGATCGCGCTGCGTGCAGCCGCTCGTTCTGTGTGGGACAGAAGGTTCTGGTGTTAAAACCACAGCGGCAGAACAAGCTGCAGGCGGCCTGGCAGGGTCCCTACAAGGTGGTAACCCAGCTGGGGGATACCACCTATGTGGTTGTGAGCTGCGCGGACACCAGAATCCAGCGGACGTTCCACGTCAATATGCTGAAGGCCTTCCATGAGCGGCCAGAGTCGGTGGACGCCATATGCGCGCCGGCGGCCGAGGAGATGGAACCCTTTCCCTTGGAGGAACTCCCGGGGGTAGCCAAGCAGCCTTCCGGGGTGGAGCAGGTGCAGTTGGGGGAGGAGCTAGGGCCCGAGAAACAGGCGCAGGCGCGGCAGCTGCTTCTCGCCTATCGGGGGTTTTCTCGGCCTCCCGGGATATACGGACCAGGCCGTCCATCAGGTGGACACACCCGGTCAGAACCACTCCGACAGCCCGCCTACCGGATCCCGGAAGCAGTCCGCGAGTCTATGCGGGCCGAGATCCGGGAGATGTTGGAGCTGGGGGTCATTGAGCCGTCGGCCAGCCCATGGGCGTCGCCCGTGGTCCTGGTGCCCAAAAAGGACGGTACACCAGGTTCTGCGTCGACTATCGGCGGATAAACGACTGTACTGTTACGGACGCTTATCCGATGCCCGAGTCGACGAGTTGCTAGATCAGATCTCCGGGGGTCATTTTCTGACCACGGTGGATCTGTGCAAGGGGTATTGGCAGATTCCCCTTGCCGAGGAGGCGACCCCGAAGTCGGCCTTCATCACCCCGTTCGGCCTGTACCAGTTTCGAGTCATGCCGTTCGGGATGAAGAACGCCCCTGCTACCTTCCAGCGGTTAATCGATCGCCTCCTCGATGGCCTCCAGGGATTCGCTTGCGCGTACCTGGATGATATAGCCATCTATAGCCAGACCTGGGAGGAACACCTGGACCATGTAGGGACTGTCCTGGGCCGGATTAGGGACGCCAACTTGACCCTGAAGCCGGAGAAGTGTAGGGTGGGGATGGCCGAGGTGCAGTATCTGGGCCACCGGGTGGGGTGCGGGATACAACGGCCGGAGCCCGCGAAGATAGAGGCTATCCTGGATTGGCCCACCCCGGTGACCAAGACCCAGGTCCTGGCCTTTCTGGGTACCGCGGGGTACTACAGAAAATTTGTACCCCATTACAGTGACCTGGCCAAACCCCTGACTGATCTGACCAAGAAATCCCTGCCCCGCCAAGTCCGGTCCCCGGAGTGCGAACAGGCCTTCCGGCAGCTGAAGGCCGCCATGACCCAAGCGCCCCTGCTGGCAGCTCCCAACTATAATAAACGTTTTATTGTCCACACAGACGCGTCCATGTTCGGACTGGGAGCTGTCCTGAGTCAAGTGGGGGACGACGGGGGGGATCATCCGGTGGCGTTTATTAGCCGGAAGTTGTTGCCACGAGAGGTGGGGTATGCTGCAGTGGAGAAGGAGTGCCTGGCCCTGGTCTGGGCCCTACGGAAGCTCCAACCCTACGTCTGCGGTCGGTCCTTCACCGTGATGACCGACCATAACCCCTTGGTATGGCTCAACCGAGTGGCGGGGGAGAACGGCCGCCTGTTGCGGTGGAGCCTGGCTCTCCAACCCTTCAACTTTCCATCCAATATCGGCCCGGGTCGCAGAACGGTAACGCAGATGGGTTATCGCGACAGTCGCCCGGGAACCAGGGGATTGGGGAGCCCCGACTACCTCGGTACGACCCGGTGGGGTCCAACCGAGTGCGTCGGACCTTGGGGAGGGGGAGGAGTGTCACGGGATGGCCCAGCACCCTCAGCCAGGGGCGGTGCAGTGACAGTGGGGACATGGACACTTGGGTGTGGTGGCACGCACCCGTTTACCAGTTTTTATTTAGATGTGACATTGTGTGGTGTTTAATAAAGTGGTCCCCGTTGGTTTATGGTGTAATGACTTTTCCCTTTGTTTGCCTTGCTCGCCGCCATTTTCCGATCCTTGTGGCGCAGTTGGAATTCTCGTTTCGGAAAATGGCCGATTCGAACCATCCGGTTCGAATCGTAAAATGGCCGATTCGGACCATCCGGTCCGAATTGGTGACTCCCTGAAGGCCAAGGGCCAATGGGTCCTGGGAGGGCGGGCAAGGAGTCCCATTGTATTCTAATTGTGTGCAGAGGTAATAAATGCTTGGACTGTAAATAAAAAAGCCAGATTCTGCAGTACATTCAGCTTTGACTGGTGTGACTTTATTCTCCACCGTATTTTCGGATCTGAGTGTCCCCCGCGGCCTCAGAGTACGGTGCCCACTCGGATACGATCCGAATCGAGCGCTCTGACCCTGCATCGAGTATCAGGGCAGAGGCGCTGCTCAGGAAGATTCGGTCGGAGAAGACGGAGATCCGAACCGAACGGCCCGCCGGGAACCGCGCTTCGGCATTGCGGTAAGACCCGAACTCTCCACTGGTCCCGCCATATCCGAAACTCCCTCCCATACCGATCCGAAGCCCTCCAGTTCCGATCCGACCCGCCATCCCTCCCGACTCGAAACCTTCACCGCCCAAGATCCGAAGAGACACCCGCCCCGGATCGGAAACGTTTCCCGCATAAGATCCGAAACGTTTCCCCATAAGATCCGAATTTTCTCCGCGGCTGCTAGGGCCGATTCCCACAGGCGTCCCACACCCGCCAGGTCAGGGAACCAGTTGCTCGGGACGCTGAGTGCTGCGCGCCTCAGTGGTCGGACTGGTTCCAGGCAGGGGTCCCCTCCACCGCCCGCTAACCCTACCCTAGGGTCACGCCAGGCCGCACGAGACGCCGAGTGTGCGCCACTCGGTAGTCGGGCCAGCGGTAAGCGACGGGGTCACGCAGATAGAGCACACCCGCAGGCGGAACAACCTCTCCATTCCGTCATAGTGACTATATACAGAATGCACCTGTAAACATGTAACACAGTGACTATATACAGAATGCACCTGTAAACATGTAAACAGTGACTATTACAAAGCTCCTGTAAACATGTAACATAGTGACTATATACAGAATGCGCCTGTAAAATGTAACACAGTGACTAATACAGAATGCTCCTGTAAACATGTAACACAGTGACTATATACAGAATGCACCTGTAAACATGTAACATAGTGACTTTAAACAGAATGCACCTGTAAACATGTAACATAGTGACTTTAAACAGAATGCACCTGTAAACAGTAACACAGTGACTTATATACAGAATGCACCTGTAACCTTAACACAGTGACTATTAACGAATGCACTTGTAAACATGTAACACAGTGACTATATACAGAATGCGCCTGTAAACATGTAACACAGTGACTATATACAGAATGCTCCTGTAAACATGTAACACAGTGACTATATACAGAATGCACCTGTAAACATGTAACACAGTGACTATATACAGAATGCTCCTGTAACATGTAACACAGTGACTATATACAGAATGCACCTGTAAACATGTAACACAGTGACTATATACAGAATGCTCCTGTAAACATGTAACACAGTGACTATATACAGAATGCTCCTGTAAACATGTAACACAGTGACTATATACAGAATGCACCTGTAAACATGTAACATAGTGACTTTAAACAGAATGCACCTGTAAACATGTAACATAGTGACTATATACAGAATGTGCCTTAAACATGTAACACAGTGATATTACAGAATGCTCCTGTAAACATGTAACACAGTGACTATATACAGAATGCTCCTGTAAACATGTAACACAGTGACTATATACAGAATGCACCTGTAAACATGTAACATAGTGACTTTAAACAGAATGCACCTGTAAACATGTAACATAGTGACTATATACAGAATGTGCCTGTAAACATGTAACACAGTGACTATATACAGAATGTACCTGTAAACATGTAACATAGTAACTATATACAGAATGCACCTGTAAACATGTAACACAGTGACTATTGTCACGGAATGGCCCAGCACCCTCAGCCAGGGGCGGTTCATGGTGGCAGTGAGACCCATGGACACTTAGGTGCTGTGGGACCCACGGAGTGTTAAGTACTTTTTATTTTAGATGTGGATTTGTGTGTGGTGTAATAAAGTGTCCCCCGTTGGTATTGTGAAATGTAATTTCCTTTGTCTGCCACGCCCGCCGCCATTTTCTGATCGCCTCGTGGTTCTGATCAGAATACTCGGATCGTAAAATGGCCGAATCGGCAACTCCCCGATTCGTAACGCCCAATACGAATCGGGGCCCGGGTGCCTCCTGCCAGCGAGGGCCAATGGGACTTGTGTGGGCGGGCAGGGATTCCCATTGTATTCAATATTGTGTAAAGTTGATAAAATGTATTGATGTGAATAATAAACTCAGATTTACCAGTGCATCCAGCCTCGCCTGATGACTTTTATTCTCGCGCGCATTATACTGTTGAGCACCCCACGAGGTCTCAGGGTGCGGTGTCCAGCTTACGTTCCGAGCAGTTCGAGGTGAGATCCGAACCGATGGCGCGGACCGCGTACCTCGCTTCGGTATACCAAGTGAGTGGTGATCAGATCCGAAGATTCCCCCGGCCCGTAAGATCCGAAAAGTCCTCCGTTTAAGATCCGAATATTTCCGCGGCAGATCCGATCTCCGTATTCGGCCGGCGCTCCACAGACGTCCCACACCCACAAGGTCAGTGAACCAGCTGCTCGAGACGCTGAGTACCGTGTTGCTCAGTGGTCGGGCTGGTTCTACGCAGGGGTCCCCTCCACCGCCCGCTAACCCTTCCCCAGGGTCACTCCAGGCCGCACGAGACGCCGAGTGCCGCGTCACTCGGTAGTCGGGCCAGCGGTAAGCGCCGGGGGCACGCAGATAGAGCACACCCGCAGGCGGACAACATCCCATTCCGTCATACTGGTGGCAGCGGTGGATCGCTCTCTGCAGGCCCTAGGAGACCTACGCCATGGCGGTGTTACACCCACTACAACAGGGACACCCTGCGTGGGATGTTGGAGAACCGGGGAGGAACGCCGGGTAACAAGAAGAGGAAAAACCTTAATTAAAGAGCTGACCAGGATGGATCAGGACAGGGTGACGACACCCGTCCACAGCCCTGTCTGCGTAGAGGTGGAGGAAGAAGCTTGCCTCAGAGAGGTGCGGCTTCGGGTTGCCCTACTCGGAGATGCCCCAGCGGAGGCGGACATACACGAAGTGATTCGGGAGTCTACGGGAAGTGGAGCAAGAAAAGGACCGTCAGCACGAGCTGCGGTTGGCAGCGCTCCGCGGAGCAGAGACTGAGTATTTTAACCCCGAACCCTACCCTGTGGAACCCTGGGTCGAGGCTTACAGCTCGACTGGAGCTTCACCCTGGGAATCTGCAAACCCCAGTGATTACCCTTTCGGGACTTACAGCTTGCCTGGAGCCTGTATTGGGGACATCACACATCCCAGCGACCCTCGGATGGAGACTTACAGCTCGCCTGGAGCTGCCTCTGGGACGCCACATTCCCCGTCGAGGAGCGGTGCTCCTGTGCCGGCACCCTCGCTGACATGGAGATCGAGTTTTCGAGAAGGCTTGCAGGAGAGCCCGGAACGGTACTACGGGTCCGCAGTAGAGCCACTGAATTTGAGTGGCGGGACGAGGTACGTCAAAGAACTATGGTATGAGGCGCTACGCCATGAGAGGGACTGCACGGGGCTGATGTCCCTTCGAGCGCCGTCATCTTCCAGGTGCAGTTCAATGCCAGAGCTGTACTCCTGAAGGGTCGACCCCCGGATGAGTGGGAGGTCGAACTCCGAAGCCTGGTGCGGCAAGAGGTGGCCTTGGACGCCGCGTACCGCGCATTCCGGTGGTTGGCAGGTTCCCTGACACCACGCACCCTCGATGGCACCGCAGGTCGACATTACGGTGGCATGGGGCTGCTCTATGCCGGATGGTCGACGACCCTGGATTTGGGGAGGAGTCGGAGGATCGGTTTGAGGAGATTCTGGAGCGGCGGGAAGAGAAAATCCGTATGAGAGTCGGGACGTTAGTCCAGAGGAGTTGGAGTTCCTGGTGGAGCGGGAGTGGGAGCTCGAGATGGCCTACCGGAGACTGTTGGACGGCGCTCCGCAGTCGGATCTGAGTTCCCCGTGCTGGACGGGGTCGGCGGAAGAAGTCGACAGCCCCCAGGTCTGGGAATTATGGGAGGCCGAGGTGGTCCCATGGGTACCCGTTGGGGTCCCAGACGAGGAAGTTACCCCCTTCACCCCGCAAGTGGACAGGGTGGCCGAGGCCACGGGTCCAGCGGAGGAGCTGGCAACGGGGCAGAGCGCCGCTGGCCTCTGCCCACTCTCAGCTGCAAAGAAACCTCTCCCCTGCAAGGTGATCCTCACCCAGCAGGGAAAGTTACCCCCTTCACCCCGCAAGCGGACAGGGTGGCCGAGGCCACGGGTCCAGCGGGGGAGCTGGCAACGGGGCAGAGCGCCGCTGGCCTCTGCCCACTCCCAGTCGCAACGAGAGTTGTCTCCAACCAGCAGAAGAGCTGGCCACGGGCAGAGTGCCGCTGGCCTCTGCCCACTGCCCACAGTCTGCCAGGAGGAGCAGACGGATGTTTCCCCGGGCTGGGCTGTGAGCAGCCATTGATTGTCCCGGGGGGTGAAGAAACCATCCCTGCAAGGTGATTCGCACCCAGCAGAAAAAGTTACCCCCTCCACCCCGCAAGCGGACAGGTGGCCGAGGCCACGGGTCCAGCGGAGGAGCTGGCAACGGGGCAGAGCGCCGCTGGCCTCTGCCCACTCTCATCGCAAAGAGAGCTATCCTCCAACCAGCAGAAGAAGCTGGCCACGGGGCAGAGTGCCGCTGGCCTCTGCCCGCTGCTCACAGTCTGCCAGGAGGAGCAGACCGATGGTTTCCCCCGGACTGGTTGGGTGCAGCCCTTGATTGTCCCGGGGGGTGAAGAAACCATCCTCCTGCCGAGGAGATCCTCGCCCAGCGGAAGAGCTGCAACGGGGCAGAGTGGCACTGGGCTTTGCCCAATCTTCGCCGGCCTTGAGGAGCAGCCGGGTTTTCCCGAACTGCTGACTTCGCAGCCGGTGGCCGTCCTTGACTCCCGGGAGGTCATTGCTGCATTTCCCTCCTCAGCAGAAGAGCTGGCTACGGGGCAGAGCGCCGCTGGCCTCTGCCCATCTTCCAACTCTTTGGCCGGAGGCCCCACGCAGCCACTGGGCTTTTCAACAACTAACCGGGTCACCCGGGGTGTGTGCATTTAGCACCCGTTTCCCCGGGGGGACACAGGCGGCACTCCGACCCAGCCACATGGCTCTTCCTCCAGGCGGGTAACCACGAGGACGTGGGGCCCAACCAACCTGCATGGCCGCAGGGCCAAACGGAGAAGCTGGTGGCCCGGCCTCCCCAGACAGACTATGGCCTGGGAGCCACCGACTTCCCCGTATGACCGGTGGGGGTCAGACCAGGTGCGTCGTACTGTGGGAAGGGGGAGGAGTGTCACGAGAATGGCCCAGCACCCTCAGCCAGGGGCGGTTCATGGTGGCAGTGAGACCATGGACACTTAGGTGCGTGTGGGACCCACGGAGTGTTAAGTACTTTTTATTTTAGATGTGGATTTGTGTGTGGTGTAATAAAGTGTCCCCCGTTGGTATTGTGAAATGTAATTCCCTTTGTCTGCCACGCCCGCCGCCATTTTCTGATCACCTCGTGGTCCAGATCAGAATATCGGATCGTAAAATGGCCGAATCGGCAACCTCCCCGATTCGTAATGGCCAATACGAATCGGGGCCCGGGTGCCTCCTGCCAGGAGGGCCAATGGGACTTGTGTGGGCGGGCAGGCGATTCCATTGTATTCATAATTGTAAAGTTGATAAATGTATGTGATGTGAATAATAAACTCAGATTTTACCAGTGCATCCAGCTCGCCTGATGACTTTTATTCTCCGCCGCATTATACTGTCTGAGCACCCCACGAGGTCTCAGGGTGCGGTGTCCAGCTTACGTTCCGAGCAGTTCGAGGTGAGATCCGAACCGAAGGCGCGGACGCGTACCTCGCTTCGGTATACCAAGTGAGTGGTGATCAGATCCGAAGATTCCCCCGGCCCGTAAGATCCGAAAAGTCCTCCGGTTTTAAAGATACGAATATTCCTCCGCGGCAGATCCGATCTCCGTATTCGGCCGGCCGCTCCACAGACGTCCCACACCCACAAGGTCAGTGAACCAGCTGCTCGAGACGGAGTACCGTGTTGCTCAGTGTCGGGCTGGTTCTACGCAGGGGTCCCTCCACCGCCGCTAACCCTTTCCCAGGGTCACCTCCAGGCCGCACGAGACGCCGAGTGCCGCGTCACTCGGTAGTCGGGCCAGCGGTAAGCGCGGGGGCACGCAGATAGAGCACCCCGCAGGCGGACAACATCCCATTCCGTCATAACTATATACAGGAATGTGCCTGTAAACATGTAACACAGTGACTTATAACAGAAGCACCTGTAAACATGTAACACAGTGACTATATACAGAATGCACTTGTAAACATGTAACACAGGGACTATATACAGAATGAACCTGTAAACATGTAACACAGTGACTATATACAGAATGCACCTGTAAACATGTAACACAGTGACTATATACAGAATGAACCTGTAAACATGTAACACAGTGACTATATACAGAATGCACCTGTAAACATGTAACACAGTGACTATATACAGAATGCACCTGTAAACATGTAACACAGTGACTATATACAGAATGCACCTGTAAACATATAGTGACTATATACAGAATGCACCTGTAAACATGTAACACAGTGACTATATACAGAATGTGCCTGTAAACATGTAACACAGTGACTATATACAGAATGCACCTGTAAACATGTAACACAGTGACTATATACAGAATGCACCTGTAAACATGTAACATAGTGACTATATACAGAATGCGCCTGTAAACATGTAACACAGTGACTATATACAGAATGCACCTGTAAACGTGTAACACAGTGACTATATACAGAATGCACCTGTAAAGATGTAACACAGTGACTATATACAGAATGCACCTGTAAACATGTAACACGGTGACTATATACAGAATGCACCTGTAAACATGTAACATAGTGACTATATACAGAATGCACCTGTAATCGTGTAACACAGTGACTATATACAGAATGCACCTGTAAACATGTAACACAGTGACTATATACAGAATGCACTGTAAACATGTAACACAGTGACTATATACAGAATGCACCTGTAAACATATAACACAGTGACTATATACAGAATGCACCTGTAAACATGTAACACAGTGACTATATACAGAATGCACCTGTAAACGTGTAACACAGTGACTATATACAGAATGCACCTGTAAACATGTAACATAGTGACTATATACAGAATGCATCTGTAAACATGTAACATAGTGACTATATACAGAATGCATCTGGTTTTATTATTGTTATTATTATTTTGCTTTGGAGCTTTGCTGGTTTTATTATTGTTATTATTTTGCTTTGGAGCTTTGCTGGTTTTATTATTGTTATTATTTTGCTTTGTGGAGCTTTGCTGGTTTTATTATTGTTATTATTTTGCTTTGTGGAGCTTTGCTGGTTTTATTATTGTTATTATTTTGCTTTGTGGAGCTTTGCTGGTTTTAGTTTATTATTCCTTGTGCAGTTTTGTTTACGTATATATCATTTATTTTATTTGAGGAGCTGTGCTGTCTTTTTTTCTTTGTAGACTTTGCTGGGTTTTTATGCTGTGTTGAGCCTGGCTTTGTCTTTTTTTTTACTTTGTGGCACTTTGCTGGTTTTATTATTGTTATTATTTTGCTTTGGAGCTTTGCTGGTATTATCATTGTTATTATTTTGCTTTGTGGAGCTTTGCTGGTATTATCATTGTTATTATTTTGCTTTGTGGAGCTTTGCTGGTATTATCATTGTTATTATTTTGCTTTGTGGAGCTTTGCTGGTATTATCATTGTTATTATTTTGCTTTGTGGAGCTTTGCTGGTATTATTATTGTTATTATTTTGCTTTGTGGAGCTTTGCTGGTTTTATTATTGTTATTATTTTGCTTTGTGGAGCTTTGCTGGTTTTATTATTGTTATTATTTTGCTTTGTGGAGCTTTGCTGGTATTATTATTGTTATTATTATTTTGCTTTGTGGAGCTTTGCTGGTTTTAATTTATTTTTCTTTTTGGAGTTTTGTTTACATATATATCATTTATTTTATTTGAGGAGCTGTGCTGTCTTTTTTTCTGTGTAGACTTTGCTGGGTTTTTATGCTTTGTTGAGCTTTGCTTTTTCTTTACTTTGTGGCACTCTGCTGGTGTAGTTTGTTTGCTTTGTGGCACTCTGCTGTTTTTTATTGTATGTTTACTTTGCTGTTTGTGTTTTGTTTTTCTTTGTGACACTGCTGTTCTTTTTGCTTTCTGGAACTTTGCATTTTTTATTTTGCTTTGTGGCAACCTTTTGTTTTTATTTTTTACTTTGACACACAGCTGTTTTCATTTCTTTAATTTGTGGCACTCTGCTGTTTTCTTTTGTGGCACCTTGCTGTTTTCTTTTTTTGCTTTGTGGCACTTTGCTGTTTTCTTTTTTTGCTTTGTGGCACTTTGCTGTTTTTTATTACTTTGTGGCACTTTGCTGTTTTTTATTACTTTGTGGCACTTTGCTGTTTTTTATTGCTTTGTGGCACGTTGCTGTTTTTTTGCTTTGTGGTACTTTGCTGTTTGATTTTTCTTTTTCTTTGTGACACTGCTCTTTTTTTGCTTTCTGGCACTTTGCTGTTTTCGAATTTTTCTTTGTGACACTCAGCTGTTTTCCTTTTTTTACTTTGTGGCACTCTGTTGTTTTCCTTATTTTCTTTGTAGCACTTTCCTGTTTTTTATTGCGTTGGGGCACTTTGCTGTTTTCTTTTTTTGCTTTGAGGCACTTTGCTGATTTGTTATTTTTGCTTAGACGCACTTTTTTCTTTTTTTTGCTTTGTGGCACTTTGTTGTTTTCTTTTTTTTCTTTGTGGCACTTTGCTGTGTTTGTTTCTTGCTTTGTGGCACTTTGCCGTTTTTTTTTCTTTTCTTTGTGGCACTTTTGCCGTTTTTTTTTCTTTTCTTTGTGGCACTCTGCTGATTCCTTTTTTGCTTTGCGGCACTTTGCTGTTTTTTATTGCGTTGAAGAACATTGCTGTTTTTTTATTTAGCTTTTTGACACTTTGCTGATTTTTATTGCGTTGAAGAACATTGCTGTTTTTTTATTTTGCTAGGGATTTCTGCGTGTTGGGTTACGTAGGGATTTCTGCATGTTGGGTTACGTAGGGATTTCTGCATGTTGGGTTACATAGGGATTTCTGCGTGTTGGGTTACGTAGGGATTTCTGCATGTTGGGTTACGTAGGGATTTCTGCATGTTGGGTTACGTAGGGATTTCTGCATGTTGGGTTACATAGGGATTTCTGCGTGTTGGGTTACGTAGGGATTTCTGCATGTTGGGTTACGTAGGGATTTCTGCATGTTGGGTTACGTAGGGATTTCTGCATGTTGGGTTACATAGGGATTTCTGCATGTTGGATTACGTAGGAATTTCTACGTGTTGGGTTACATAGGGATTTCTGCATGTTGGGTTACGTAGGGAATCTGTGATTAGGGTTACAGTGGTGTGTCTGTGAGATGGGTTATGTAGGAATTTCTGCATGTTGGGTTACGTAGGGATTTCTGCATGTTGGGTTACGTAGGGATTTCTGCATGTTGGGTTACGTAGGGATTTCTGCATGTTGGGTTATGTAGGAATTTCTACGTGTTGGGTTACATAGGGATTTCTGCATGTTGGGTTACGTAGGGATTTCTGCATGTTGGGTTACGTAGGGATTTCTGCATGTTGGATTATGTAGGGATTTCTACGTGTTGGGTTACATAGGGATGTCTGCATGTTGGGTTACGTAGGGATTTCTGCATGTTGGGTTATGTAGGAATTTCTACGTGTTGGGTTACATAGGGATTTCTGCATGTTGGGTTACGTAGGGATTTCTGCATGTTGGGTTATGTAGGAATTTCTACGTGTTGGGTTACATAGGGATTTCTGCATGTTGGGTTACGTAGGGATTTCTGCATGTTGGGTTACGTAGGGATTTCTGCATGTTGGGTTATGTAGGAATTTCTACGTGTTGGGTTACATAGGGATTTCTGCATGTTGGGTTACGTAGGGATTTCTGCATGTTGGGTTACGTAGGGATTTCTGCATGTTGGATTATGTAGGAATTTCTACGTGTTGGGTTACATAGGGATTTCTGCATGTTGGGTTACGTAGGGATTTCTGCATGTTGGGTTACGTAGGGATTTCTGCATGTTGGGTTACATAGGGATTTCTGCGTGTTGGGTTACGTAGGGATTTCTGCATGTTGGGTTACGTAGGGATTTCTGCATGTTGGGTTACGTAGGGATTTCTGCATGTTGGGTTACATAGGGATTTCTGCATGTTGGATTACGTAGGAATTTCTACGTGTTGGGTTACATAGGGATTTCTGCATGTTGGGTTACGTAGGGAATCTGTGATTAGGGTTACAGTGGTGTGTCTGTGAGATGGGTTATGTAGGGATTTCTGCATGTTGGGTTACGTAGGGATTTCTGCATGTTGGGTTACGTAGGGATTTCTGCATGTTGGGTTACGTAGGGATTTCTGCATGTTGGGTTATGTAGGAATTTCTACGTGTTGGGTTACATAGGGATTTCTGCATGTTGGGTTACGTAGGGATTTCTGCATGTTGGGTTACGTAGGGATTTCTGCATGTTGGATTATGTAGGGATTTCTACGTGTTGGGTTACATAGGGATTTCTGCATGTTGGGTTACGTAGGGATTTCTGCATGTTGGGTTATGTAGGAATTTCTACGTGTTGGGTTACATAGGGATTTCTGCATGTTGGGTTACGTAGGGATTTCTGCATGTTGGGTTATGTAGGAATTTCTACGTGTTGGGTTACATAGGGATTTGTGCATGTTGGGTTACGTAGGGATTTCTGCATGTTGGGTTACGTAGGGATTTCTGCATGTTGGGTTATGTAGGAATTTCTACGTGTTGGGTTACATAGGGATTTCTGCATGTTGGGTTACGTAGGGATTTCTGCATGTTGTGTTACGTAGGGATTTCTGCATGTTGGATTATGTAGGAATTTCTACGTGTTGGGTTACATAGGGATTTCTGCATGTTGGGTTACGTAGGGATTTCTGCATGTTGGGTTATGTAGGAATTTCTACGTGTTGGGTTACATAGGGATTTCTGCATGTTGGGTTACGTAGGGATTTCTGCATGTTGGGTTACATAGGGATTTCTGCATGTTGGGTTACGTAGGGATTTCTGCATGTTGGGTTACGTAGGGATTTCTGCATGTTGGATTATGTAGGAATTTCTACGTGTTGGGTTACATAGGGATTTCTGCATGTTGGGTTACGTAGGGATTTCTGCATGTTGGGTTATGTAGGAATTTCTACGTGTTGGGTTACATAGGGATTTCTGCATGTTGGGTTACGTAGGGATTTCTGCATGTTGGGTTATGTAGGAATTTCTACGTGTTGGGTTACATAGGGATTTCTGCATGTTGGGTTACGTAGGGATTTCTGCATGTTGGGTTATGTAGGATTTCTACGTGTTGGGTTACATAGGGATTTCTGCATGTTGGGTTACGTAGGGATTTCTGCATGTTGGGTTACATAGGGATTTCTGCATGTTGGGTTATGTAGGGATTTCTACGTGTTGGGTTACGTAGGGATTTCTGCATGTTGGGTTACGTAGGGATTTCTGCATGTTGGGTTACGTAGGGATTTCTGCATGTTGGGTTACGTAGGGATTTCTACGTGTTGGGTTACATAGGGATTTCTGCATGTTGGGTTACGTAGGGATTTCTGCATGTTGGGTTACATAGGGAGTTCTGCATGTTGGGTTACGTAGGGAATCTGTGATTAGGGTTACGGTGGTGTGTCTGTGAGATGGGTTATGTAGGGATTTCTGTGAGTTGGGTTACATTGTGATGTTTGTGAGTTTGGTCATGCAGGGATGTTTGCGCATAAGGTTACGTGGCCCGGATTGAAGCCAAGATCAGGATAACAGCGAAACCAAATAACTCAGCGGTTGGAAAGGTCAGGGCAGCAGAACAGAAAACGTATGACAAGGCAAGGTCCAAACATGGAATCAGCCAATTACACAACAACAACAAAACCAGGCGGCGTGAGGAGCTATAAACCTAATTAAAGGTGCAGGGGCCCACAGGAAGCTGACCGCAGGCTGACATATGAGGTGAGCACGGTGCCAGGTGGATCATTAGCTGTGAATGTGTCCGGGACTCGTTTCACAAACCATGAATAAAGCCGCCAATGCAGCGGCGCAGTCACTGTCAGCTTATCTTGCAGTTGTATTCATTGTATCTGATTTATAGCAAGATACCCCCCACCCCCCCAATCTACGGGGCTGAAACGGGCCACGAGAACAAAGCGAGGCTCGGAGGCCGACGGGCCTCTAATCCAGCCAGGGCTCTCCTCGCAAAGCGGGGTGATAATCGGTGGGCGGTCAGTTTGGTTAAGGCGTTACGTGTTTGTGCAAGTGGTCAGAGTAAACTCGTGAACCTCTTGGCTTTCAAGATGTGGATTCCCGGACTGGGCGCATGGCTTCCTTTTTCGTGAATCTGTATTTTCCCCTGGACGTATCTCCTCCGCCTGTGTCACTTTCATTCCATGTGTTTACGTAACTTCTAACAACTGAAGCCAAGCAGGAAACCAGGAGCGGTTATATATACATATAGATCACTTAATAAACAGATTAAACACACAGAGCGAGGAGTAAATCCGGTTCGGCGGCATTCCTACCTGTCCAATGAGAACACGGACAAAGCATGGAACGATGGCGGGGATTTCCCGCAGCTCCGCCCTGTAACGAACACATACAAACACTCTATAGACGCGTATATATATATATATATATATATATGTACATGTTTTTCAGGACACATATTACTGCCCTGCAAGGTGTATAATTCATACGCTGCAGGGAGGAAATCAAGGCAGGTCACCTGGGATTCCTTTATGATTTATCACCTGCAGCGTGTGGATTATACATGATGCGGGGTGGCATTTTTCATGCACTGCCCATCAGCATGAATAAATTATATGTGTCCAGGAAAACATGGCCGTCCTGGTGACCTTAATATGTACATATTTATGAAGGTTTATATTTTCCTTAAAGCGCCCCCGCCGCCTGTTAGAGAGTGTTTTGATAAGGGTTTGTGTTGTAGCTTCATTAATCCGGTAAACCTTTTCATTTTTCAGCTTCCAGTGCAGTTTTGTGAGTTTTTGTTGCTCCTATCTGTCGGCTCTTCAATGGAGGCGGCCATGGTTGTTGCTTCCTCTGTCATGTGAGGGGTTAAACATTTAAACTGTGATTGACAGCTCAGCCCGAGATGGCTCTGAGGGGGACGCGGTGTTCAGATAGCAAGGAGGCTTCTAATATTAACTCTGAAAGGCTGAAAAGGTTTTTTCACTCCATCCCACAGCCGAGCTGTCATGCAAACACACCACACTGGATGTGTGGTTACTGTCACTGATCTGGACGCGTTGTTATGGTCGGTGGCCGAGATGTGTAGTTATGGTCAGTCGTCTGGATGCACGTTATGGTCGGTGGTCTGGATACGTGCTTGTGGTCGGTGTTCTAGATGCGTGGTTACACACGGTGGTCTGGAAGCGTGGTTGTGGTTGGTGGTCTGGATGCCTGATTGTGGTCGGTGGTCTGGATGGTGGTTGCGGTCAGTGGTCTGGATGGTGGTTACGGTCGCGGGCCAGTATGCATGGTTGTGGTCAGTGGTCTGGATGCGTGGATGCCGTCAGTGGTCTGGATGCGTGGATGCCATCAGTGGTTTGGATGCGTGGATGCCGACAGTGGTCTGGATGCGTGGATGCCGTCAGTGGTTTGGATGCGTGGATGCCGTCAGTGGTCTGGATGCGTGGATGCCGTCAGTGGTCTGGATGCGTGGATGCCATCAGTGGTTTGGATGCGTGGATGCCGACAGTGGTCTGGATGCGTGGATGCCGTCAGTGGTTTGGATGCGTGGATGCCGTCAGTGGTCTGGATGCGTGGATGCCATCAGTGGTTTGGATGCGTGGATGCCGACAGTGGTCTGGATGCGTGGATGCCGACAGTGGTCTGGATGCGTGGATGCCGTCAGTGGTCTGGATGCCGTCAGTGGTCTGGATGCTTGGATGCGGTCAGTGGTCTGGATGCATGGATGCGGTCAGTGTTCTGGATGCTTGGATGCGGTCAGTGGTCTGGATGCCGTCAGTGGTCTGGATGCATGGATGTGGTCAGTGGTCTGGATGTGTGGATGCAGTCAGTGGTCTGGATGCGTGGATGCGGTCAGTGGTCTGGATGCCGTCAGTGGTCTGGATGCTTGGATGCGGTCAGTGGTCTGGATGCCGTCAGTGGTCTGGATGCTTGGATGCGGTCAGTGGTCTGGATGCGGTCAGTGGTCTGGATGCGGTCAGTGGTCTGGATGCCGTCAGTGGTCTGGATGCTTGGATGCGGTCAGTGGTCTGGATGCGGTCAGTGGTCTGGATGCGGTCAGTGGTTTGGATGCGTGGATGCGGTCAGTGGTCTGGATGCGGTCAGTGGTTTGGATGCGTGGATGCGGTCGGTGTTCTGGATGCGTGGTTACACATGGTGGTCTTGATGGTGGTTATTTCAAATACCACAAAGAAGCGATCACACCACTGGCTTCCAGGTGCACGGAGAAGACCTTCCACTGACCAAGTTGTCCTCTGATTCCAGCACTTCTGTTCATGCGGTTTAGAGAGAATGAGCGTCACATTAACCCCTTCTCGTCACATGCTGAGAGGTAGAGCTCTGTGCCCGGGCTGCCAGGTCCTCTCCGGCACGCACTGACCCCATAAAGATATAGATCTGCCGTGTTCTATTAACTTTATTATGGGTTAAAGTCTAACGGAACATTCTGGGTATTGTCTGTAAATGTCAGTTATTGTGAAGCCAGGACTGTAAATCCGTCAGTAAACGTGACCTTGGCCTCTAATCTTACAGAAAAACGAAAAAAACAAACCAGGGGACACACCTCAGCGCGAGACGACAGACTGTGCCGGCGCAGAGCCGGGCACTTATCCTGACTTGGCTCTGGTGGATAACGTGCAGCGAGGAGGAGCGGCGTCACTTTATAACAGCAATATATTATTATATGCTTTATTAGGTAATAATACTAACCTTAAGGTACAAAAGAAGACGTAAACATTAGAGTCTATTCCCAGGATAACGGCTTCACTCAAAAAACAAAATATGTTTTTTTATTTTTTTCATTAAACTGTCTATTTATTTTATGGAACATTTTGATGTATTTTCTTTTAGGCAAAATTTTTGATTCCCAATTTTTTATTTTTAAAAATGCGTTTTTCCCTCCCCCTTCTTTTATTATTTAGACACATTTTCGTGCATTTTTATTGGTATAAACACCTTTTAGAAGAATGGCAGAGTTCCTTTTTTTTTCTGCAGTTCGGCAGCATTCAGGGGTCAGTTCGGCAGCATTCAGGGGTCAGTTCGGCAGCATTCAGGGGTCAGTTCGGCAGCATTCAGGGGTCAGTTCGGCTGTCAGTGTAGCTGTCTTTGGCAGTCTGATCGGCGATCATCGACGGTATTCAACAGCTCCATGTTTGGCGCACTTCGGTGACCCTGCGGTGAATAGTGAATTCACCGCAGGGTCAGCGAACTGGAATCGCCAAAGAGCAACGAAGTGCGCCGAACGAGTAAGCACCTAAATGTCACTGTGATTTCGGTGCTTTGATAATAACCCCTATTTGTACTTTATCAGAAGATCTTATGGAAATATTTTCTCGAGATCTCGATGAGCCACCACGGCCACCTCGCATTGTAACCGTCTATAGCCTAACAAAGGTACATAAACAACTCTCCCCTCCCCGTCCGATAGTGTCAGGCAGGAAAAGCCCGAGGCAAAACGCTAGCGTTTATATAGATCAGGAATCACAAAATAATGTTTACTAACATCGTGTATCAGAGACTCAAAACAAATGTTACAATGTTTGTCTACAATGACTCGTCCACAGGATCCGAGTTACGCAGTGTAGATGGAGCCGGGTTCTAGAGCTGTGTCCCACACTGGGGTCGACACATGTGGATACTTTCGTGAATAGAAGGGGGTGAATAGCAGCTGTTGAAGACAGTGGAATTGAGAGTTAGAGTCACATAGGGGGTTATTCAGACATGTCGGTGTCTCTCGTTCCCTGCACTTCAGCGAATCAAAGTTCCCCACAAGCAGGGAATTCAGCATTCACCGCGGGGTCCCCGGAGTGCAGGGAAAACCCACCGGAACCGCCGGAAAAACCACGCCGAACATGTCGGAAAAAGCTGATGAGCCACCAATCACGGCGCAGACCAGCCGCTGGTAAAAGCCGACAAGCTGAGGAACGGGGTAAAAAAAATTAATTAGAATACGTTTGAAAGTGTCAGAATTTAAACGCTGTTTGCAAAAAAATTACTGAGCGAAAATGTCTGGAATTTACATATAAAATCCAATGAATGATAATAAAAAGGGCTGTTACAGAAACGAGAAAAAAACGCTTAAAAAAACCAAAATCTATCAGGGTTATTCAGAGAGCGGTGAAAAGCAGGAGAATGACTGGAGAATGAAAAATTCTAGGTGAAAATAGCCAAACCAGAAAAATTCTCCCTTTCATTTCACTTTCCAAATCGGCTATTTTGACCTAGAATTTTTCATTCTCCAGTCATTCTCCTGCTTTTCACCTCTCTCTGAATAACCCTGTATGAAAAACAAAGCGAGAAGAATTTTGGTGAAAAAAATCTCAAAACATGCCTAAAAAAATTCCTAAAATAAAGAGACTTTTTGCTGCAGATTAAAATAATAAACGGTTTATTAGATACTAGTTGGAAAGCCTGCCCAGAGGGCAGTCTATTATTAATACTTGCCCCAGCTCGTGGATATACTGCCCCAGCACGTGGATATACTGCCCCAGCACGTGGATATACTGCCCCAGCTCGTGGATACTGCCCCAGCTCGTGGCTATTGCCCCAGCTCGTGGATATATGGCCCCAGCTTGTGGATACTGCCCCAGCTCGTGGATACTGCCCCAGCTCGTGGATATATTGCCCCAGCTCGTGGATACTGCCCCAGCTCGTGGATATATTGCCCCAGCTCGTGGATACTGCCCCAGCTCGTGGATACTGCCCCAGCACGTGGATATATTGCCCCAGCTCGTGGATATTGTCCCAGCACGTGGATATTGCCCCAGCACGTGGATATATTGCCCCAGCTCGTGGATACTGCCCCAGCTCGTGGATATATTGCCCCAGCTCGTGGATACTGCCCCAGCTCGTGGATATATTGCCCCAGCTCGTGGATATTGCCCCAGCACGTGGATATACTGCCCCAGCACATGGATATTGCCCCAGCTCGTGGATACTGCCCCAGCTCATGGATACTGCCCCAGCTCGTGGATACTGCCCCAGCACGTGGATATATTGCCCCAGCTCGTGGATATTGCCCCAGCACGTGGATATACTGCCCCAGCACATGGATATTGCCCCAGCTCGTGGATACTGCCCCAGCTCATGGATACTGCCCCAGCACGTGGATATTGCCCCAGCACGTGGATATACTGCCCCAGCTCGTGGATATACTGCCCCAGCTCGTGGATATACTGCCCCCAGCTCGTGGATATACTGCCCCAGCACATGGATATTTGCCCCCAAGCTCTCATGGATATTTGCCCCCACGCTCTCATGGATATTTGCCCCCACGCTCTCATGGATATTTGCCCCCAAGCCAGACCCCAGACCAGACATGGGGCTGCTGTTCGAATGCTCTATCGGCATTCGGACAGCCGTCCCTGGAGCTCTCAGCCGCATACTTACCTTCCGAGCGCGAAGGGAAAGTTTCCCCGCTTCCGCTCGTTGAGGACCCAAGCCGCGGTCACGTGGGACTCCACGTGACCGCGCTTGGGCCCTTCAAAGAGCGGAAGCGAGGGAACTTTCCCTTCGCTGCTCGGGTTGGATGCGCGCGGCAGCCGGGTAGACCGGCTGCTGTGTGCATTTTGTAACCGCCGCGGCGAGCGCACAGCCGGCTCGTGCCGCGGCGGTTGCATGCGCGCGCAGCCAACCGCCGCTGGTTGCGCGCATGCGCAGAGTAGGCTTGGCGACGGACAAGCCAAGCCTTACTCTATTATAGTATAGGATTGGATTAAAACGGGAATATTTTTAACATTGAAACCTATGGGATTCGTCTGATTAAACCTGCCGAATGAAACCACTGAACATCAGGGCATTTCACTGACATTTCTCTGCTGTTCGGTGTCTGTGAACAGATTAACCATTGCTTCTCTATGGGGGGACACACGTGCACACTCACAAACATGCACTGACACACGTGCACACTCACAAACATGCACTGACACACGTGCACACTCACAAACTTGCACACACACACGTGCACACTCACTGAAACATACATGTGCACACTCACTGAAACACACACGTGCACACTCACTAAAACACACACGTGCACACTCACAAACATGCAGTGACACACGTGCACACTCACTGAAACACACACGTGCACACTCACTGAAACACACACATGCACACTCACAAACATGGACTGCCACGTGCACACTCACTGAAACACACACATGCACACTCACTGAAACACACACATGCACACTCACTGAAACACACGTGCACACTCACAATCCCGCACTGACACACGTGCACACTCAGTAACATGGACTGACACATGTGCACACTCACTGAAACACACACATGCACACTCACAAACCCGCACTGACACACGTGCACACTCAGTAACATGGACTGACAGGTGCACACTCACTGAAACACACACGTGCACACTCACAAGCCCGCACTGACACACGTGCACACTCAGTAACATGGACTGACACACGTGCACACTCATATACTGCAGGGGTCTCAGAGCGTCTCCGTAATATGAAAGGGAAAGTGGACGGTAAAACCAAATCTACTGAGCGGCAAAGCAAGACCCTGCGAGAGGCGGCGAGTCTGACGTTTGTGAGTGGGGACAATATTTATTGATCGGACGTTTCTTATCGTCATCTTATTTCTGGATTACAATGCACAGAAATATCCCGGCTGATCGATCGATCGGTTTGGTCTCCTGGGAAAGTCCGGTAAAAGCCCAGAGTGTGGCAGGATCTGTCCCTGAGGGAGGCGTTATGCAAATGAGTTTCCCTGTGGGCACGATCTCTCCGAGGAACCCAATGAACTCGCGATCGACTGTAAAACGTCTTTGTTCAGTTTTGCGCTGTATGTTGTGTTTATGAGTTTCTCAGGGATTGTATTTTTACACAAATTCTCACAATACTCCTGTGAAACACGAGAAGCGTGGGGCAATTCACAGAAAACATTCCATCGGCCTCTGACGGTATCAAAGTTGAGCCAGAGGACAACCATTGTAAAGGGGATCAGGAGGACCTGGGCCAGATAGTCCAATGGCCGACAGCAGGAACCACTCCGAAAACCTCAATGCACTAATAAAATAGGGGCCAGCAGGAGGCTCTATGATCGAAAACTCAAGTCAACGGTCAGGTTGCTGAAGGTCTGAGAGCAGGCACCATGACCAAGATATCAAGGCAATGTTCAGATGCCCCAAAGGAACAAACACTGGGTCAAAAATCCGAAGCAGAGGTCAAGGAGTCAAAAAGCTGCAACTGACAACATGATCGGAAAGTCAAGGCAATGGCCCCAGGCCATACAACTTCATCAACAAGACCAATGCCTTGACATTTTCATTGGCAACAGTTACAATGGTGTAAAAGCCAAGACAATAGCTGGTTAGTCAAAGAGCTGGCAGCAAGCACCGTGATCAAAGGGCCGATGATAGAACTCACACTCAGAAAGCCAAGAGAATGATCAGGTGGTCAGAGAGCTGATGGTAGAACTCACAATCAGAAAGCCAAGAGAATGATCAGGTGGTCAAAGAGCTGAAGGTAGAACTCACACTCAGAAAGCCAAGCCAATGGGCAGGTGGAACAAAGAGTCAAAGGTAGAACTCACAATCAGAAAGCCAAGAGAATGATCAGGTGGTCAAAGAGCTGAAGGTAGAACTCACAATCAGAAAGCCAAGAGAATGATCAGGTGGTCAGAGAGCTGATGGTAGAACTCACAATCAGAAAGCCAAGAGAATGATCAGGTGGTCAAACTAACTGAAAGCAGAAACCACAATTAGAAATCCAAACCAATGGTCAAGTGGTCAACAAGTCAAAGGCAGGATATACAATCAAGGAGCCAAACCAATGATAAAATGGACAGAGGTCAAATCCAGAGAAGCACCTCCAAAAGCAGTTGAGAAACAACACCAGTATACACAGACAACCAAGTGCTGAGGCGGGAGGGAGGCTGGGTTATAAAGGTATGGATGTGCCATCAGGTGATGATAATTGTACATAGACTGCAGGTGAGAGCCCAGGAGCATGATCTAAACAAAGAGTAGTTGCCACCATGTTTATATTCTGGATTCTGAGAACTACAGTGAGAGTATGGATAAGAAACTGGACGTAAGTGCCGGACCTGTGGGTTAAAACCCCAGCAGGGGGCATAATGGGTGGACAACGCTTTTTTCAAGGCTCGGGGTGGACTGTGACAGATCCGAAGGCAGGAATCACAATCAGAAAGCTAAGCCGATGGTCATTGAGTGCAAAGGCCTGTAGCAGACACCAGGCTCAGAAAGTCAAGGCCAGATGGTCCACAGTTACTTTATGGAAAATGTCCAAGAGCCGGTAGCAACTATGACAGATGAGCAGGTCAAAAGGTCAGACAAAATCAGACGAGCACAATCGGAAAGTTTTAATGTAGTCCTAAAAACAAACCTTGTGCGTCATAAACCCGCACCAGAATCCCGTTACGAGCAGTATATAGATTGTAAGCTCATAAACCCAGGAATAATATAAGATGTTTACAGCAGGAATCCGGCTCGACCGGATTTATACCGTTACCAGGGAGAGGCGACGAGCGATCAGGTACCAGGGAGAGGCGACGAGCGATCAGGTACCAGGGAGAGGCGACGAGCGATCAGGTACCAGGGAGAGGCGACGAGCGATCAGGTACCAGGGAGAGGCGACGAGCGATCAGGTATCAGGGAGAGGCGACGAGCTATCAGGTACCAGGGAGAGGTGACGAGCAATCAGGTACCAGGGAGAGGCGACGAGCAATCAGGTACCAGGGAGAGGCGACGAGCCATCAGGTACCAGGGAGAGGCGACGAGCAATCAGGTACCAGGGAGAGGCGACGAGCAATCAGGTACCAGGGAGAGGCGACGAGCCATCAGGTACCAGGGAGAGGCGACGAGCCATCAGGTACCAGGGAGAGGCGACGAGCGATCAGGTACCAGGGAGAGGCGACGAGCGATCAGGTACCAGGGAGAGGCGACGAGCGATCAGGTACCAGGGAGAGGCGACGAGCGATCAGGTACCAGGGAGAGGCGACGAGAGATCAGGTATCAGGGAGAGGCGACGAGCGATCAGGTACCAGGGAGAGGCGACGAGCTATCAGGTACCAGGAGAGGCGACGAGCGATCAGGTACCAGGGAGAGGCGACGAGCGGTCAGGTACCAGGGAGAGGCGACGAGCGGTCAGGTACCAGGGAGAGGCGACGAGCGGTCAGGTACCAGGGAGAGGCGACGAGACATCAGGTACCAGGGAGAGGCGACGAGCGATCAGGTACCAGGGAGAGGCGACGAGACATCAGGTATCAGGGAGAGGCGACGAGCGATCAGGTACCAGGGAGAGGCGACGAGCGATCAGGTACCAGGGAGAGGCGACGAGCGATCAGGTACCAGGAGAGGCGACGAGCCATCAGGTACCAGGGAGAGGCGACGAGCGATCAGGTACCAGGGAGAGGCGACGAGCGGTCAGGTACCAGGGAGAAGCGACGAGCGATCAGGTACCAGGGAGAGGCGACGAGCGGTCAGGTACCAGGGAGAGGCGACGAGCCATCAGGTACCAGGGAGAGGCGACGAGCGGTCAGGTACCAGGGAGAGGCGACGAGCGGTCAGGTACCAGGGAAAGGCGACGAGCAATCAGGTACCAGGGAGAGCGACGAGCGGTCAGGTACCAGGGAGAGGCGACGAGCGGTCAGGTACCAGGGAGAGGCGACGAGCGATCAGGTACCAGGGAGAGGCGACGAGCGATTCAAGTACCAGGGAGAGGCAACGAGCAATCAGGTACCAGGGAGAGGCGACGAGCGATCAGGTACCAGGGAGAGGCGACGAGCGATCAGGTATCAGGGAGAGGCGACGAGCTATCAGGTACCAGGGAGAGGTGACGAGCAATCAGGTACCAGGGAGAGGCGACGAGCAATCAGGTACCAGGGAGAGGCGACGAGCCATCAGGTACCAGGGAGAGGCGACGAGCAATCAGGTACCAGGGAGAGGCGACGAGCAATCAGGTACAGGGAGAGGCGACGAGCCATCAGGTACCAGGGAGAGGCGACGAGCCATCAGGTACCAGGGAGAGGCGACGAGCGATCAGGTACCAGGAGAGGCGACGAGCGATCAGGTACCAGGGAGAGGCGACGAGCAATCAGGTACCAGGGAGAGGCGACGAGCAATCAGGTACCAGGGAGAGGCGACGAGCCATCAGGTACCAGGGAGAGGCGACGAGCCATCAGGTACCAGGGAGAGGCGACGAGCGATCAGTACCAGGGAGAGGCGACGAGCGATCAGGTACCAGGGAGAGGCGACGAGCGATCAGGTATCAGGGAGAGACGACTAGCGATCAGGTACCAGGGAGAGGCGACGAGCGATCAGGTACCAGGGAGAGGCGACGAGAGATCAGGTATCAGGGAGAGGCGACGAGCGATCAGGTACCAGGGAGAGTCGACGAGCCATCAGGTACCAGGGAGAGGCGACGAGCGGTCAGGTACCAGGGAGAGGTGACGAGCGGTCAGGTACCAGGGAGAGGCGACGAGCCATCAGGTACCAGGGAGAGGCGACGAGCGGTCAGGTACCAGGGAGAGGCGACGAGCGATCCAGTACCAGGGAGAGGCGACGAGCGATCAGGTATCGGGAGAGGCGACGATCGATCAGGTACCAGGGAGAGGCGACGAGCAATCAGGTACCAGGGAGAGGCGACGAGCCATCAGGTACCAGGGAGAGGCGACGAGCGATCAGGTACCAGGGAGAGGCGACGAGCGGTCAGGTACCAGGGAGAAGCGACGAGCGATCAGGTACCAGGGAGAGGCGACGAGCGGTCAGGTACCAGGGAGAGGCGACGAGCCATCAGGTACCAGGGAGAGGCGACGAGCGGTCAGGTACCAGGGAGAGGCGACGAGCGGTCAGGTACCAGGGAAAGGCGACGAGCAATCAGGTACCAGGGAGAGGCGACGAGCGGTCAGGTACCAGGGAGAGGCGACGAGCGATCAGGTACCAGGGAGAGGCGACGAGCGATCAGGTACCAGGGAGAGGCGACGAGCGATCAAGTACCAGGGAGAGGCGAGCGATCAAGTACCAGGGAGAGGCGACGAGCGGTCAGGTACCAGGGAGAGGTGACAAGCGATCAGGTACCAGGGAGAGGCGACGAGCAATCAGGTACCAGGGAGAGGCGACGAGTCTAAGTGTCTCTTCTGAAGAGTGTCATAATATTCATTCCGTTTAGTTTCACGTATTTATCCTCGGGCCTAGTTTAATTAATGAGGTGACACGGCCCATACAGCGGGCGCTAAATATACGGCGAGGTTGCGTGGCTTGGATCTGGTTGATGTGTTCTGGTAAACAGCGTCCAGGGAACACGTTCCCACGACTTTCTCACTATTATTATTATTATTGTCATCATTTATATAGCGCCAACAGTTTCCGCAGCGCTTTACAAAAACCAAAGGGAACGAAATACATATAAACGGATGTAGCGCTCACTCCCGGAGGAGCCGCTGAATTTAACCTCGGGTCAGTCTCCCCGCATTTGGGAATAAATATACACCAGCACTGTTGTGGATTTTAGAAGTTATATAGTTTACTGATCTCAAATAAACTGGCATATATAGAGCAGCACGGTATACATATATATTTACAGGAATTCGTAATGCGAGAAACGCGCAGCGGAAAATAAAAAAAGAATTTTAACCCCTTCGTTGCTGAAATGTGAGTCCCGTACAGGTTGTGTCCCAAGAAGGTGTGCGTGTATGCGTGTGTTGGTACCCGGGTACTAGATTCAACTGGCCAGTGAATGATTTCAGTGTGTCTTCGACTAGTCACGTTGGGGCCCTGTAGATTTAGACAAACTGCAGCGTGCTTTATTATTTTCACTGTGGCCGGGAAGGCCTCTCACCCATCCGCCAGATACTCTGCGCTCTGCCCGACCCAGGACGTCTTTCCGCTCGACTTGACTGGGACTCTGTGCCACCGGATCCGCTTGTCTTGCTTGTCCGTTTCTGCCACAAGATGCTCAGCTTACCGCCTGCACTCCCATTAGATCATCACGGTCTCCTAACTCAGGGTCCTTCTGCAGCTCTGTATCTGTATAAACTTCTCACTGATGGATTACTAGGTCTCTGGCAAGTGATTTAAGCCGATCTCCAGCTCCGCGAGGCAGCACCCGCGCTCTGGCCTGGTCACAATCGCTCCTTGTCTCACATGCGTCTTGCTCTCTTCACCCCTTGGCGCGCACTGGCTCTCCTCTCCACGAGGTTGCGGATGTCTCTCGGTTCTCCCCACCCACTTCCTGTCCCTGCCCCAAAGCATGCTGGAAAACGTAGTCCGAAAGTGTCCAGTATTGGTTTACATTGCGTTCGTCTCCCCCTGGTGGCCAGAAATGAGTAATTACAGCGGCAGGATTTAAACCAGCGCTACACGGACATAGGGTGGAAACAAGAGGTGTAGAGGGTCCTGCTCATAGGAGCTTACAATCTAGAGGGATTGGGGATGAGGAATTTCACTAGATAGCAGGATCATTAGTGCCAGTGGTTTGGGAATGGTGGGGCCATAAGAGCAGCTTCAATCACGTGTTAACCTGTGTTGGTTTATTTGGTCAAATACATAAAAAAAAGGAGGATTCTAAAAGAAAACATAAACAAACCTCTCCCGGGTCATGTTAGGTAAGATGAGCGACAGGACGCATCCGGCAGACGTCCCCAGCAATGGCCAATTGAAAGAAACTGCTGTGAAACGGAGGACCTGGTCCACCCTGACCAGAACGGCGACACGAGACATCATCATCTTCAGACATTGCAACCAAAAAAACCAAAAATAATTGATTTGGTTTTCACCATTTCCATCAAATACTGAGCAACATCTTGGCGGGTCGCTGCTGTTGAGTCCAAGCACAGAGGAGGATCTGCTGGAAATTAATGTGACGCATACGGAGACGTTCCGACAGGCTCCACCATACATGAAGAAGACTACTTTAACAGGGACGCTCCACTCATCCTGGCAGCTTCATTAAGTCAAAGTGGTCAGGATGTGAGGAGCGCCCCCCACTCAGCTGCCCCAATCTGAGGAAATCATGGGGTGAAGTGGAGGAGTTTCCTTCACCCACCCAGCGTCATCAGCGGCCGGGATTTTGAATTCCCGGTCATCAGATTGGTCACTACTGATGTCACACAGAGAGCGGACGACGTCGCTCTCTGAGACCAATCGCTGTAGCGAGCGTTCTCAGAGAGGCAGCTATGGATCAGATCTGTGCATGCGCGTGCAGCTCCGATCCATCGCTCTGCACAGACCAGATGCCAAAAAAAGCTGACGAACAGGGTAAAAAAATGCCCAAAAACAATATGTTTGACAGTGTCAAAATTTTAACGCT